>OZ026616.1:81096773-81104273 GCA_964020975.1 Hermodice carunculata | reverse complement strand
TAGGCAAACTTGTCTAAATTGATTTTTTTTCGAGAGTCAACTGCAAAGACACTGTAAAATTCAGGTAATTACAGAAGAAAGCTTAATTATTGAAGCCCCTTGTACACTTGGTCGCAGCGAGACACCACCATACACCTTTGTTTTTGTTACAATGTAAAATTTGAAAAGTAAAAGAAAAAAATATATAAATCCAAAGGTAAGAATGTCGCTTGACAAACCCTTGAACCCCAAACTAAGAATTACATATATGCTTAAGTGCCCAGACTTACTGCTCTGTTCGTTTACAATGTGTATAAATAGGTAATATTTTGGTATTTATCATCCCACCTTGCTTGGACCATGCCATATTATCTAACCGCACTTTGCTCGTCCGAGACTGCCAGTATATGACATGAAAACTAAGCTCCCTGGTGGAGCATATTTTGCTCAAAAACCAAAACAAAACAAAACAAAAAAACAAAAAAAACAAAAACAAAAACAAAAAAAACAAACAAAACAAACAAACAAAAAGCAAAAATTAGAAAAAAACAAACAAACAAAAACATACACTTGGTAACAGATTGACAATGAACAGTAATTTGTGAACATATTTAGCATTTTACCTGGATTACCAAATAGTACATTGAATATGCTAAACAGTAGGTTATCCGGACATTTAGACGCACTTCTATACATAAGATAAACAGGACTTACAAAATAAACCAAATATATGGAGCCACTACAACAATGGTCATTTTGCAGAAGAGAGACAAAGAATTAACTAGATATGGAAACACACATTAAATAATCAAGGTTCACAGAAACAAAAATGCATGACAGCAAATCTTAGAAGAGAAATGATCATTTCTGTTGGAATATGCAAAATAGGTACATCAACAGAATCTTGGCCATTGATCTTTTAATGCGTTGTACTGCATTTCTGCTCAAGTAAGGTACATATATTATTACATTCAGAAATATTCATATCAACAACCAATGAGAAGGTGAATAATGGTCATGTGAGTGACCACGCTAAAATGACGAGAAAACATGCACAAATATGCACCATAATAGACTGTGTCCTGGTTGCCAAATTGAAGTCCTTGTTCACAGCTTCTTGTGTACACAGAAATAACATAATATCAACAACAAATACGTTAATGTTATGTTACAATTTGGTAACGCAATTTCATTTGGTGTCTATAAAGTGCAAACTGAGTTCTTAAAACAAATTGGACCCGATGTCAGTGTGATATGTGGTCCATATATAATATTGTTTGTTCTTTACGCATTTCGCATTTTAAATTATGATAAAAAAGGGGGAGTTTAAAATATAAAATCTCGAATATCTTCACAGGTGAAATCCCATTTCGATTCCCATTTTTTAATTATTGACCATTGTGCATCCAATTAAAATGGAGTAAGAGGTGTAAACGTCACGCTGCGTTTCAAATGTTTTCGGTTTGAATATCTCTAAAAAAATAATGGATAGAGATGTCATTCCAACTTCAACACATAGTTTATTGACCACCGCGCATCCAATCAATGTTGAGCATAAAGTTGTGACATTTTACATTATGCTTATCGGAGAAATTTTAAATTTTATTGTTCAATATGCTAAAGAGTATAATAGATGAAGATGTCATTTTTAGTTCTGTTTTATCATTTGCCTATTTATCTTCTCGTGCCTTATCAAAATTGAACAAAAGCTGCTGAATTTAATGCGTAAGTCAAATAAAAAATTTTGAATATCTTTAACTGCCTAGCAGACAGAGATTATTCCTCTTTTCAAATTGTTCGCAGTTCTCATCTGTAGACAGACAAATTTACTGCAAAGTGAATCTTCTTTTTTGGTTTTAATGTTAGATTTATTTTTTCTTTGCATACAGGATGGACTTTTGTTACATCTTCGTCACCGTGTAACACACAGTGGGAAATTTACAACATTCTAACGCAAGCTGCACAGTGCAGCGTACCTTTGCCCGCTAAACAAGGCGCATGGACCTCATTCTATATGTCCCTGACTCAACAAGTCAGCCTCTATAAATGCTCCACTAAAAGGAAGAAAAACGCGGAAATTAGTGTGTTCAGGAGGCAATATGTGGAAAAAATAATAAATTTTGAGTAGCATGTAGACATTTATATTCACATACTAAAAAGGCAGGATGGGCAACAGTGATGGATCTACCAAGTAGGGTGTGGCTGACGCACGCCCATCCGTTGTCAAACCAAGGAAAGAACGTTGGCTCACCGTTTGGCTCTTCTGCAAGCATACACAAACCAGATATACCAGTATGATATGTTCATATTCCTGCTTGTACTGCGACCCTTCCACCACCCTGGATCAGCCTGTGAAGCGGTATCAATCATGATCGGTTTTGCGAAGACATTCCGGTCAGTGAGGCACGAAGTCAACAGCTTTCCTTCTCTACGAAAGCTGTTGATTAGCCAAGGAGTAAATGCCTCATCTCTAGCTATATTAGCCAACACAATCTACAAAATTTCACAAATGAAAAGTACGAAGCAGGAGCAAACGACATTCCCGGCAAGATTAAGCACTGCCATCTGGTGGCTAACTATGAAAACACCGATGGGGTAGTTCCCCATTTGTGCAGAACACGACGCAACTTGGCTTGTCCGAACGAGGGGCGGACGTCTCGTGTTTGGAAGAATAGAAATAGTAGTAATACAGTGAAAATGTTCGTTATTTGGCATTAATTTGCTTTAATTTTCAAAAACTTATACAGTTTATTAGCTAACACACAATTCTCAGACAGATATAATAATAACATCGGCGTAACACATTTTTCTCTCCTTGTGTCTGTCTGTCTGATTCATTTTTTCTATATATGTGTTTCGTCCTTCTTTCTTTATCATATAGTTTGATCACATATGACCGTCGGCTCTTAATTCGTCTGTTTCCCATTTAGTATCTTTCAATGAGAAACATTTTTCTTTCTATCACTCCTTCCTTTTTTTCTTTGTATCTTTCTTTCGGTTTCTTAAATTCTGTCTTTCTTTCCTCAAAACAATGTATATGTACACTTCTTCACCTTGCGTGAAAATTGCTTTTGTTTCATATAAAGCTCATGAAGGAAAAAAGCAAAAATAAAGTCTGCTTTTCAGGCAAATTTCTTTCTTGTGCCCACTGCGCAAACTCCCCATACACGTGTGACGCAGCAATAGAAAAATGGAAAGAGACGGCTACATTTAACAGGTTTTTTCCTGTGCGTTAGCGAGCAGGCGCCAATGCCAGGGCGACATTTTTGGATAAAAAGCCAATTTAGGTGGTGGCATTATCTTGTGCTCGCTTGATGTTCCCGAGTCATTGTTGGACGCCACAATCGGGGAAATGATAGGGCAACCAGACAGATAACCCTAATTATTACAGAGTAATCATTGACTTGTCCCCAGTAATGGCCAAGGCAGGACATATGTCACTCTTGTGTCTGTGACACGCGCAGCTTTCTATCATAGAACGTTGGAGAAGCGCTATAATTTCTCGGGCTGATGGTTTCCACTGTGATAAGCTTAAGACAAGTAATAACGAGTAAGGAAATGTGAGTGCTAAGTACATAGGTAATATTACATTCCCAACTATCAACAATTTTATCTGTTGTTTTGCTCCAAGAACGTGCCCGATAAAACCTGAAGAACAGAACCCAATTGAGCAAAATTATTTCTTTGTAAAATCCATTCGCCTTGAAGGCTTTTCTTCCTATTCCACTGGCGTGTCCCGTGATTCAATTTACAACATAAGAATCGTTATGATTTTATCGGAGAAGAAATGGAATAACCCACCGTACGCTCTCGATTAAATCAAAGGAATTATAAGAAAATTTTCGCGGAGGTTGCACCATATCACCCAATGACATTCTATGGGAAAAGTTTGCACCGCCGGGATTTCACTGGTCCCAACTCCTGCAAGTTTCCCCTTCCATGCAGTGTTCGGGCGTCTCAAATTTGATATATTGAATTTCATTCTTGACACTTCAGTTATGAAATTGTTCTGTGCTGGTATATAATTTTTCATCAATTTCCATCGGTCTTTAAACAGGACCAGCTAAGCCTAAACCTTGGAACTCATTCCTTGACCGCAGTGCCCAGAGCTCTGTAAGCCTGGAGACTCCAGGGTACAAGCGGGCCAGTTAAACAGAAGCAGATATATCACATTTTCACATTTCATGGGGAATTCGAGTCATGAATTGAATCTACTAGGTCAGGCAACAGAGACAGTGTTTTAAAGGGTCAGCATTGTTTTCCTGGGGGTCAAATAAGCAACGCTCGGTGGGGTTGATCTTTGTGACCGCATAAAACCCGACGGGACGGGGTTAAAAAAGGGCCGAAAGCCAAGACAGCACGCCTGAAAGTCGATGCCAGAACACTTGAAAGACTTCACAGCATGCTTGTGTATGAAGTTATGGCTTCATTTTGGTCAGGCACCACGTCTCAAGTATTGTTCAGCCACGTAACAGTAGGTTTGGCTTTTAAGAGTTTAATCTCGACTTAACTGTAACATTGGATCTGCTTGGTTTGACTGTAAATTTGGAAGTGATATTATGCAGGGAAATGAAGACGAATTAAAGAATTCAATAAAATATTTGCTGGGACTAAATGCGTTTGATGCATTATTTTGCCTTTAACCAAGGAAAAGGATTTTCGTCCAAGACTGACCTCTAAACCTTGTGATATACTAGTATTGGACAAAATACAATAACGCATGGCATGTACATTAATTACATCCCGGAAGAAAACCAATGTTCCGCTCATTAGGGGCACTTATTCTCTCGAATAGTCACAACAAATGATGACCACGTGTGTCATAGATCAACTCCATAGACATAATGTCATAGATCTGTATCATAAACCCATGTCATAGACCAATGTCACAGACCAGTGTCATAGACTTATATTATATACATTGCGTCTATGATATACGTTATGTCAAGCGTTGACGTATGTTTTAAAAGTAGTGTTTAACAGGATGTGAGCTACATTTGTAAGTAGGCCTATCAGTTATGGAACATCATATTCGCTTGATTCCTTGACGTATCAGCTCGAGATGCTGGGTCGGGATGTTTGTATTAAAAATACAAGCACGGTGCCGCCAGGTGGCAGAATGACTTGTTACAGGGATTAATGGCACCGAAACAAGTCTTGCACTGACTCCCCGCTGATGACATGATTTTATAGAAGCGCTAATAAAGCCTAAAACCTTCTTCTAAATTTCAAATGTTTTGAATATGATTTGTTTTTCATACAATATAAATCCACAAATTACAGTATGAAATGCTTTAAACTGTCTACAAAATTGCTTAAACAGCATCAAACGCTCCTTCGCCTAGTTTCTTTGTTCCAGTGATATTCAGTTGTATCCCCATTTATTTTATGTATACTTTGTCTGTGTACGTTGACAAGGTCGCCAGGCCTACCTATACTCTTTCGCAAAGAGTAAAGACATTAAATTCAATAAGCTGTTTGCTATTGTCAAACTTTGATTTCATACCCCGAAAAAAAAAATATATTGGCACGCGCCCAGCACGAGCAATTATATTGAATGATCATTGGCACGCGCAGATGATGCTATTGACAATCATTAAGGTGACTTCTAAATGTCGCCGCTTCCCAGACCAATTTCACATATGTCACCCAGTGTCATCAAAGATCCGCCCTACCATGTCAACAAAGGGAAATATATAGTCTAAAATGTGATAATGAAAACACTTTAGCATACTTGTAATGATGATGCGGTGAACCATATAATGACACGTTGTAGTTTTGAGATGTCATCCCTTTTATCTTGTCTATCGTTACCATGACAACTGTGGAGACAAGCGGTGCTAGTAATTATACGGCAGACCCATTTGATGCTAAAACTCGAGAACACCATAATTGTGGGGAAGTAATGGTGAAACAACTCAATGTCAAATTCCAGTTATACTCGGCAGAGAGAGAGAGAGAGAGAGAGTGGTGTGTGTGTGTGTGTGTGTGTGTGTGTGTGTGTGTGTGTGTGTGTGTGTGTGTGTGTGTGTGTGTGTGTGTGTGTGTCGGTTAAGAGTTTTGTATAAAGCAAAAGGTCGTTCTGAAGGCAAATAATAGCTTCAGTGGCAATTTAAGAAAAGTTCATTTTGGATTTTGCTCCCCAATGAAGAAACCCCTCTCCCGCTCCCTCCCCCCCCCCCCCCTCCACACACTCATTTAGAAAAAGACCAGAAAAACATTTAGTCAGAGATCGGAAAATACAAAGGCTAAGAAGTATAACATTAAAACGAACAAGAAAAGAAGATTTGCTTCACAGAAAAATCTGACTGGGTGCCTTCAAAATGAGAACAGTTTGAAATGCTACACTTTGCCGTTGTTCAACACTATCTAAATTTTGTTTATAAGCAGTTACAACTTTGGTTCTTGGTTCATTGGATGTGGCCATGTCACAAAATTATAAACTGAAGTTTGAATGACACTGCCGTCTTCAGTAGTTTTGAAGCCTTCCAAGATTTTAATTTTGTGTATTTGCCTAATTTGCATAAATTAAAAGCCTACAACTTTGGTTTATGGTTCGTGGGATGCGGTTATGTCACAAACCTACAAATTTCAGTTGCAATGGCAGCTCTATGTATATTAGTTTTGAAGTTGTTGAAGATTTAGATTAGTGGCATGAGTTAAAATCCTGCAACCTTGGTTCATGGTTCACTGGATGCACCTATGTCACACACATAGAGAGTGAAGTTGAAATGGTACCTCTTTAATAGTTTCGAGGCTATTCAAGATTCAAATTTTGTATATTCACCTAACTTGCATAAATAAAAATTCTGCAACTTTGGTTCATGGGTTCACTGGATGCAGCTTTGTCACAAACTTACAAATTGAAGTTGGAATGGCACCTCCATATATAAAACATTTGAAGTTATTCAAAAAGATTTACATTTTGTGTATTCTTATCTTATTTGCATAAATTAAAATTGTACAAGTTTGGTTTATGGTATACACAAAATTGAGATCATGTTGAACAATGGCAAACTGTGGCATGCATTTCACTGTTCTCGTTTTGAAGGCACCCAGACAGATTTTTTTGTGATGAAATCTTTTCTTTTTTTTTTCTAGTTTTCAACTGTATAGCTGATGGCACAAAACTGTGACAATAAATGTAATGAAATATTATTTTAACTTAGGTTTAACAGGAACTAACAGAAAGTGGATCAAACTGACCCCCTTTGCCACCTGCCTCCCCCGCACTCCCACTAGGATTGTGAGGATATAGTTCTGTGGCTTGTCCTGACACGCTGCGACATGATAGACATTTTATCATTGATGCTCTGCTTTGTCTATGCTCCCCTCCAAGATGCCGGGACATGTGTATTTGGGCGGCATGTATTTTATAATGTCAATAAACTACTATTATCACTGACAATGATCCTTAAAATAAATATATTTTAAGGAAAGATAGTAAGCTTTAAGGCAAGCTTTGTGTAAAATTCCTTATACGTCGCCAGTTTTTGACCATTGGTCAGTTACGGTGAACGA
>OZ026616.1:81081773-81091773 GCA_964020975.1 Hermodice carunculata | reverse complement strand
CGTACCTCGCAAGCCACTTTGACACAATTTATAGATTCTAATAAAGCGTCTGTCTGACCTGAAAGACCCATCGATTGCTTTACACCGCTGCTGTATAACCATGGAGGTATTAATCGTGAATACCTCCATGATGATACCATTTGCATACAGTACTGTTGCACAACTCATAGAAAAATGTGGCACGTCAACCATGCAGAGAGAAAACAGGAGTGGGCTTGGAATAGAGCTTTGAGGGACGCCACAGTATATTATTAAGACTGAACAACATGGTGCACAGTGAGAACAACTCGGGTTTGAGGAAAAGACGCAATGTTTTGGCACTACATTTTAAAATGTAATAATCCATCTAGGTTAGGTCACTTATCTAATATCATAAAGAATACTCGTGCGAAATGTCATTACGTACTTTGTTTTGTTAAAAAGAATGAAGAGACGTGTAGTTCAAACAAATCAGCCGACAGTACATTGTGTAATAAATATAGGGATTTCTGGTCTGAAGTCAACAGGATTAGAAGTACAGGTGGGGGTAGACCAAACGTGGTGGATGCAATGACTCCCATGAAATTGGAGAACATTTTGCAAATAAATACGCGAAGTAATATAACTCTGTCCCACAAAATGCAGATGAAATGGAGAAATTAAAACATGACTTAGATGAGTCCATCGCCTCTGAAAATGGCGATCATATCAGTACCACTATTTCTGTATGCAAGATAAAAGATGGAATTACTAAACTTAAAAAAAGGAAACCACGACGGAGATTCCGGGTGCTATGCTGACCCCTTAATTCACGGTGATAGTTCTTTACAGTACATTTGTTATTGTTATTTTGAGCGATGTTCATACATGGTACTGCACCCGATGGGCTAACAAAGCTCATATAACATCCCATGCCAAAAGACAAACGAAAATCTATTAGCAATTCAGAAAATTATTGTGGCACAGCCTCTAGCAGTGTACTTGGAAAATTACTTGATTGGAAAATAATGAAAGACAACACTGCGACCTTAAGTACATCCGAATTACAGTTTGGTTTCAAATGTATTACACGTACTTCAATAACCCAATTAATGCACATGTGTCTTCTCAGAATGTGTAAATTACTATACAGTCAGTAACAGCAATATCAATCTCATTTTCCTCGATGCCACAAAAGCCTTCGACAGATTCGAGTTAGTCAAACTCTTCAGATTACTAGAAAAAGGAATTATCTCCAATTATTATCCGTTTACTCATCAATATGTACACAAATCAAAATGATCATGTAGTATGCAATAGTCCTGTGAATGCAATGTTCCACTGCAGAAAAGGTGTGAAACAAGGAGTTCCGTTCCCTTTCCAGTTTGGAATTGCTACTCCAACTAATAAAGTCTGGATTTGGTTGTTACATTGGCAATCAATTCATGGGTGCGCTTTGCTTTGGTCGATGACCTTGTCTTGTTATCGCCCACCATTACAGGTGTCAGTACGCTTTTACGGATATGTTCAGCCCTCGGCAAAGAATACAATGTTAAGTTCAATCCAGATAAAAGCAAGTGGTTGTCATTTGGTGACGTAAGTTCATGCAAATCAATCCAAATTGACGGGAGACAAATTGAAAATGTTGAGACATGTCCATCTTAGACATGTTGTTGACGTTGATGCACTTTCATATAATACCAATCTTTGTACCAGTAAGTTCTTCTCAGACGTTAATACCACAATGGCACAATGTGGTCATGCTTTTTCATCCATACGGTTCAAGTTATTTCAATCTTATTTGTATGTCTTCTTATGGCTATCATCTGTGGGATGATTCAAATCCAAAAGCTGATCAGATTTACACTGCATGGCATAAAGCTTTACGATTTATGTGGAATCTGCCATATAGGATACATTGTACTTTAGTACCTGACTTACGCAAAGAACTTCCTTTCCAGTTCCAGTTACAATTCCGCTTCTTGAAGGTCATGCATAAAAAAGGTAACAATGAGAACCCATTGGTAAAGTTATGTTTCAAACTAGTAACGAGGGGGGGGGGTGTCAAGATCAGAAGTTGGTAGATCTTTTTATTACTTGCTCACCAAATATGGCATGAGGGGGTCACAAATGTCAGAGGGTAAATCCTATTGCATTCCTTTGTTGAAGAAAGTACATGGACCTGATTCATCAATTGAAAATGCAAAAGCACAGGTTATTCGTGAAATCTACGACATCTAGATGGTAGGTTAGACTAGTTTTAAATAACATTGAAGCGATGGAGTTGCTTGACCATCCCTGCGTTACCCGACACTGCTCTCATCCAACTGAATATGTGACCAACTATATGTCTTGATAAGTAACTGTACTACCTGTACGAAATAAAGATATATATATATATATATATATATATATATATATATATATATATGTATATCTGTGAGTGTGTGTGTGTGTGTGTGTGTGTGTGTGTGTGTGTGTGTGTGTGTGTCTGTGTGTCTGTGTGTCTGTGTGTGTGTGTTGGTAGAATGTAGCCCTTAATATACACGGTTTGGTTGAAAGGTGAAAATTAAACCACGCTTGCTCGGTTCCGCAAATACCACATCCATTAATTTTGTCAAGAGTTACTTCGTGTCTAAATTATGAAAGACCTTCTTCGGATCAAACAAAAAAGAGCCCAGTATCCTTTGTCTACTTGATGAAGGATCGTGCCAGCTGCATATGTTGGAGACCCATTTCTGTTTAAAAAGAGAAAAAAATCCGGACAGCCAGCTGATGAAAAGGTAGTCATCTTGAAGAACCAGTTGATCATAATACAAATTTTTTTCCAAATATTTTGACACGGAAAATAGAATTGAAATTAACCTGTAGTGTCTTGTGTCATTACGTTTTCCACTTTTATTAGGGATAGGGAGGCACTCCAATTACTGACCATAGTAGGTAAATGCCGCCGGGAAATCCCCTTTTTTCAATTGTAACGCCAAATAGGTCCAGTGTTTTGGTGAATATTCCCCCAAAAAAGGGATTACTTTCGCTAAGTGTAAAACTAGCCTCTTTCTTGCAAGAGGAGTTGATATTGGACTCTTCTGTTCCACAATTGCTTCAGAAATAACATATATTTCACCCCTCCCCCAATAAAAGAATTTTTTGTGAGGACATTTTTGAAACCTGCTTTTCGCTTATTTTTTGCCTTTTGGATAAAACTTCCTTGATGATGCATTTTTGTGAAAAGTGTCCCACTGAAGTGTAAGTCTTGAATGTTCACACCGCACAGAAGTTGAAAACTGACAACAACAAATGGAGAAACATCCCGTACATCTTGGATACTCCAGTTCACAACTTGGTTCCTAAGAAAACACGAACAATTGTCTCTTTACCGGCTAAGTTGAGCAGAAAATACCAGTAATCCGTTGCTTCCTAGCTTCCCTTCAAAATGTATACTCTATATCATTGCTTGTAACAACTTGAACCGACCCTAGAAACTAGAGCTGTTTAAGTGCATCACTCATGCATCTGGTTAATACTGGAAAAAAAGACTGATCTGTTCCACTTGAGACAAGGGAGTCTTCATCTCACGCTAAGCAGGCAAAAATGTAGAGCAGGAAAGGAACAGCTCCCTGTGTTTGGAGTTGGCTGGCTGAGAAGTGCCAGAAACTGCACTGGCAGAAATTGTACTCAATGTGCCATAATCCATTTATCGCCTTGTCACGGACCACAGAACAGTTCACGAGACTACAATTGTGTGAGGAGTTAACGTCATCTCCTCCTGCATGCTAGCTTGTCAGATGATCGGTCGACAGCAACTGGTTAATTCAAATATCGCTTGCATGCTGTTTCGTTCGCATTTCAGAATAGCGTTAATTCTCTTGCAAGTTTTGGACGAAAATATGAGAGAGGTCAGGAAGAAACCTTTGATTACAACATGTTGATATACAGTCAACCTTTGGGTGCCAATAGCGCTCGAGCACAGCTGTCCTTCGAATACCCGGTTCAAGGGTTAACTCTTGTACTTGTGATTTATTATTTATACTGCCTTTCTTGTTTCGTGCATGTGTATGCATTTTTCTTTGCTTGTCGATGTATTTTACGTGATTTTTGCGCTTTGTGTGTGAATGTGGCAGGGGGAGGGTGCAGCCAATGAAATCCGTTCGTTAGAAAATACATGCTTTTACGTGTGTTACATTCCTTTGCAGAGGAAAAGGCGAATATAACACTTCTAATTTAACCCTTCTTTTAGCCCCTCAAAAACCCAAAAGTGCCCGGATGTCAACTGTTTTGGTGTTTTGGGTTAAATTTCTCGTCAATAGAAAACATTCTTCATCCCAGTTCTTGTTTAGATTTGACAGAATAACATGGAAAACTCAAAGCTTACTACTTGAGGCTTCCAACCATGCACGGGTTTCGGCACGAAACATGCTATTTTCATATGTATACAACGTATGTACGCACATGGACAAACAGATAGACAGATCGGTGGATAGACAGACAGATAGACAGATACATACGTACATACTTAGAATTTTGGGAGCATGTGGTTGAACCCCTAAATTCGCGCTGTAGGAGTCAAGTTTAGATATACATTTTTTTCTTACAGTTAACGCTTTCATCGTCATTTATGACAAATACCGATGTGTTTTGATTTTCCATAAGAAGGTACCTACCCGATTCATATTTTTTGTAAATCGGCCTGTCATTCAGATACAAAGCATGACTATAATTGCAGAGAGCACAAGAATGATCCAGGGCAACGACTTTACCCGGCGCGCTTTGTGTGCACGCCGCTGAGGAAAGCTGTTGACTCAGTCAAAACTAATCACATAAAGAGTTAAATGTGATTGTAATAATGAAACTCATTTAAAATGACAGATGTGAATTTCATTTTGTACAATTGCGCATTTTTGCAGGAGGTCTACGGCAAGGTTACGGCACCTTTGAGAGCGACTGCATCATTGACCCAACGGGCGCATCTATTCACCGAAATGAACATATTTCCCAAATGTATAAATATTCTTCTGATACCTTTTACACAAACGTGTATACTTACTTTGACATAAAAAAAATTACCCCTCCCAACCTGAAAAAATCCAGTGATGACCCATTTGTTTAAACATATTTTATTTTTTAAAAAATTGGAAAACAGGCAACATGCCTATGATTACAGCTATTGCTATTGCAATACAATTACCAAAAATTTATGTCACAATAAGGAACAATGTTTATTACTCAATTACTTGGCAATTAAAAGTATCATGTCTTATCATGTGCAATTACAATAAGCATGGGAAAAAGTACAGTGACACAGACATAACACTGAGAATGTTAGACGGGTGACATATGTACGGAACAAGTGGAGGGACTTCCAATTACTTACTCAGAATTATAACTGTAATAACCTATGTTGGCATAGAAATATTCAAACTTGAAACATTGTTCTGTCGACTATATAGGGTTTGGTTAATTTAAAGTGGTTTGAATCTTCCTTCATGACTGAAAAACAAAATTTTGTGTTGCCTCAAATATAACTTTTGCTATTTGCTTTCGAACGGTCATTACTTCCATACAATAAGGTATTTAAAGTGAAAGGTGCCAGTGGTATGATTATAAATTGTAATCTGTTTCTTTGGATAACATAATTTGGGCATTCCAAAAAATGATGAAAAGACGTTTCTGCCGGGGCACGACATGTGCAGGCTCAGGAGTCCTATTTTATGCATGTCTTGATTCAACTGGATGCAACCCATCCTGGTCCCAGCATGTAAAATGTTCTAATACCAATGTAAAATAAGTCGTTAGTTTTCAGTTTGTCTCTATCCGGTTTACTTTGAAACAATTCTGCATCCTCTGAATTACGCACGGCAGGTGAAAGCATATTCCAATGTCGAAGAGTGGAAGGAAGGAATGACTTTCCGTGCAAATTGATTCTGCATTTCACTGTGTTGATTTCGGGACGATACATTTCCAGGAATGAGCTTACATAAGTACGCGGGTCCAGATCCATGGACCGTATTGTGGAAAAAAATAGTCTATGTTTTTTCTCCATGTTTCGAAAGAGTCTTCCACCCAGTTTCACAGTAAAGTTCAGAGTAGCTTGCACAACGTATAAAACAAAGATTACATTACAATTACTGTATCTTCATTTGGAAAATTCAAAACAAACAAACCCCTCAATATCTGAACAATTGTTTTACTGCAACCTCAGATGTCCATACCCATAATGCAAGATTTACCACCCGTGGTTCTATTTACCTGCAGTGCTCACATCCTAAAAATCTTTGAATAATATCGGATCAAAAATTTGGAATGAAATCCACCTGCATAATCGTGATGCGAGTTCCTTGTTTAGCTTTAAGTTAAGGAGAGCATCCTTCCATACATTTTCAGTGGTGTTGAACGCTTCTAAACCTCAGGTTTCGAAGCATTCTACTTGATGCTCACTGTTTAATTTGCTTATTTTAATCTCGTTGTTGAAAGGTAATTTTATATCATTTACCCAATGTCCCTGTATGTGACTCTTATATTTTATGTATTTATATAGTATATTTTATACTTGTTATTCATACATGTTTTGCGCCTCCATGCCTGAACAGAATATTGTATTCTGACTATGGATTGCCAACTTAAACCTTGAAACATTGAAACCTTGCCCCCGTCACTGTTCGGCTGACCCATTCCCGACATGCATTGCAGACGGTTGTTTCAAACACCTGCATGAAAGTACCTGACCCCGGCAAAATTCAAAACAAACGACTGATTAGTCAGAGTCAGTTGAGCAGACGATGAATTGATACGCGCCAAGTTGTCCTGTGGGAAAGAAACACTTCATGATCATATATATCTCAGAAGGACATTTTAAACATATCCCAATTCTTGATAAAACGAATGCATTCTTTCTTTGTCCATGCATACAAGTGAATATTACTCTTTAAAGAAATGAATATTACTCTGTTATTTTATTTTGTATTATTATACCTCAGGCATTAATCTGGTGTTCTGATTGGCCAGTTGGGCGTGTAACAGTTTAGATTGTTGACCGCAAGAAAATTATTGTTGCCCGCTGCCAATTGTTGTCGCTAGCGGCACTGCACGTTTGACTCGGCCTTGACCAAATAGGCGTAATGTATGTCATGTAAATTATTGTTGATTTATTAAAATGGAATGAAAGTGACGTGATATTTGTTCATTTGTTCAGTGTTCTTCGGTATAATAAAGGAAATGGTGCCCTTGCCTTTGTGGGACAGGAAGAACTGTAAACCTGAGGGATGGACTGTCAACCCGAAGTGAAGCTGAGGGTTAACAGTCCATCCCTCAGGTTAACAGTTCTTCCGGTCCCACAAAGGCAAGGACACCATTTCATACAATTTACTGCATATATGCCACCCCCATATCCCCACCCCCACCCCCGCCCTTAAATTTGGCACTGAAGAGTTTCTCCTTCTGAGAAATAATGTTGCAGATATCAAGAATTGTCAAAGCATATAGGACTATATTTTTAAAACGTGTTAAACTTAAGACTGATGTGGAAACCATGTCGAGTAGGCCTATATTTCACATCGGATCGTCAATACTTACATTCATAGATATTGTACACCAATTAAATATACTTACTAACTAGAAAAGAAGATTTGCTTCAAAGCAAATCTATCTCGGTGCCTTCAAAATGAGAACAGTTTTTAACTTTGCAGCTACTTAGGATTTAAATTTTGTGTACTCACCTAATATGCATAACTTGCAATGCTACAATTTTGGTTGTTGGTTGATTGGATGCAGCTATGTGACAAACCTATGAATTGAGATTTGAATGGGACCTCTATCTACAATAATTTTTTCATATTCGCCTTATTTGCATATTTTAAAACGCTAGAACTTTGGGTCATGGTGCATTGGATGCGCCTATGTCACAAACCAAGATTGAACTTGAAGTTGTAATAGCAATTCTATCTACAAGAGTTTTTGGAAATGTAAAACTTTGAAATTGTTCAAGTGCCCCTAATTAACATAATTTAAAATTCTACAACTTTTGTTCACTGTCCATTAGATTAACAGTTGTCGTAAACCTGCATGTGTAAGTTAAAACTTTGTGTCTATCTTTAATATTTTTGCCCCTAATTTGCATAATTTATATATCATGGCTATTCCAAAGAAAATGCACAATTTCACTGGCAGGCAGTCAGCCACCATGGCAACTTTAGTGGTTTTCAGAAAAATAGTGTCTGCGGAAAACCATGGACAAAATTTGTCTAAGAAAGAAAAAAAGAAAGAAAGAAAAAATTCTTGCAAAAAAAAAAGTCTGGGTTGGCACCAAGACATAAAAATGAAACGCCACCCCATATTTAACACAGAGCATTGCATGTTGTCTATTTTCAAGTGAGGTCGGTATGCGTATTTTAGTTCGGCACAAGGTGTTGATTGTATGGAAAAAGTGAAAACCATGTCCAAGATATTTCACATTGCATCGTTAATATGTCTATTCATAGATATTGTACACCAACTATACGTACTAAAAATGAAACGCCACACCCTATTTAACCCAGAGCATTGGATGTTGCCTTTTTTCCAGGGAGATCGGTATACTTATTATTTAGGCTCGCGGTGTTAATTGTATGGAAAAAGTGAAAACCATGTTGAGCATATTTCAAATTGCATCGTTAATATTTCCATTCATAGATATTGTACACCAAATATACGTACTAAAACTGGAACGCCACACCCTATTTAACCCAGAGCACTGCATGTTGTTTGTTTGTTTGTTGTTTTTTTTTCAAGTGAGAACGGTATACGTAGTTTACTTCGGCACACGGTGTTGATTGTAAAATGTGCATCCTCTGTAACAGCATTCTTTTCTTGTATTGTCTCCCGCCCCCCCCCCCCCCAAATCGTGTTGTGTTCAAATTGTTTGCCCGCTTGTGATGCTCAGAAGGCATGGAGGTAAGCTTACAATTGACATGTAAGCGATAATAGCAACTCTGCAACTTTCCTGCATCGTTTGCGTCTTAAACGATAAGAGATAGAAAGAAATATTTATGAAAAAGTGAAGACAGCTATAGCTGGTCGTATTGGCAGCTGTAGCCTAATATATATATATATATATATATATATATATATATATATATATATATATAAAATATATAATATATATAATATATATAATATATATATTATATATATATATATATATATATATATATATATATATATATATATATATATATATATATATATATATATATATATATATATATATATATTATATATATATATATATATATATATATATATATATATAGATGTGCCCTCCCCGAGTCTTACATAGCTTGTGAAAGAGTGACCTGGTCTTGCTGATACAATGTCATAGGGTTCTATTATTTCTTCAATGGAATCAATAAGGTCTGTATCTGGGAAGTCATCCTTCCAATGTCAGTGGGACTTCTGTATTGGTTATGGAAGTCCGGCGCTAACGCGATGCCACGGACATTGATATTGGGTAAAATGATGGCAAAAAGAATGGAACAGGCAGTCAGATAAAGACTCTCACTTCAGAAACAAAGACGTATAAATTTACCTAGAGCAGTCATGATCTTCCAGGAAAATTGAAAAGTCCACTATTGCTGATAGAGGGGAGGTGATAGCTTTGGCTTGATAACCACGATACCCGCATTGATCGGCAGTCTCGATGGGGAGACGACCGGGCCAGATGCTAAAGATGCGGAGGATGAATGCGGTATGAAGACGGTGATGAGGCGCCGGCTACATACACGGGTTCTTCCAAGCATGGTAAAGAGAGACCATAGATGACAGTCTCTTTGGCCTTTTGTGATTCCACTTGTCTGATAGCTGGCGTTCTTTAACCTATGTGACTTTTGTACACGCGGTGCATATATACGTGCTAAAGGTCTTCAAATGTTGAAATGCAGGACCAGTTCAGGTCAAACAACAAAACACAGTATGGATTTCATTTTGGTCCATTTTCTTGTTCTATTCTTTAATCTAAAGCTATAAGGCTCGAGATCTGCTGTTTATTCTCTGATAAGAGATATAAAATCGG
>OZ026616.1:80842573-81081573 GCA_964020975.1 Hermodice carunculata | reverse complement strand
GCTGGTATATTAGAGCAACAATGTCGCTCTTGCAGACTTCTGGGTAATATGGTCTACGTCCATCGCAAAATTGGTATAAAATGTAATCGCAAACAAAATATATCTACCATTCGCCCCCAATTAACTTAAATAATAAAAATGGCATAGGATACAGACATAATAATATGCAATCATTCTGTTTATCGGTATGTACATTTGCTTTATTTGCTTCCTTCATTTTGAATTATTTGAATTAACTCTACCAATTAATTAGAGTCAATAATTAAGTTTAACTCTATTCGGTCGCATTGTGATTATTGTCCGGTCAACAGCTTTTCGTGAGCAAAGGAAAGTTGTTGAACAGTAAATTATCACCAAAAAAAAAAATGGTCTGGTCTGTGTCTTTTGTTCAACATGCTTGAAGAAATTTCTTAATTTTGCAACATGTGAAAAAAATGAATAAAACACATGACATTTTTAAATACAGCTGCCGGTCGGCTGGTCCGAGCGTTCAGTTGTTACATGCGGTCCGCAGTGTTGTATGATAAGATCAAAAGATCACTGTCAATATTTCTAATGTCACTCATAATCAGAAACTACATGAACATTCGACCGACGATCCCAAGGACCCCCTAGAGGGTTCTTGATGACCCTAAGTACATCACGAGTTTTCAGAATTCTATGCAGGATTATACCAAATAATTAAATGATGATATCGTGCGTGATATCAATGTTCATATGATTTTAGAGTATTAAAATAATTGGATTGATAAGAATCTGAAGTTTGTACTGATACCACAATAACTCACCCCATACCACTTTAGTTTTAGATGTATATGTAGATTTTGTCTTGTATGCATGCACGTGTATATTCCTCTTTAAAAACGTTTGGTGCAGGTATGCCACTACAGTATGGTACCAACATGAAAAGTCAGAGGTTTTAAATTGTCTGCATGACAAGCCAGCCAAAAGTAGAAAGGTTCGAAGCATGCTGTGCAACTGGCAATTCCATAAACAAATAACGTTCTTTCGAAAGAGATCGGTATGGACAACTGGTTTATTGTCAAAATATACACTCTTTGTTCAAGAATAATTAGCATTCAATCTAGATTAAAAATGGTGCAGTTTCATTGGCAAATTCTGCCTCTGTAACGCTCTTTGCAGTTGTGGATGACTAGCAGAGATAAAATCAGTTCGCAAGTGAGAGTCAAGCAATCAGTTCACCATATGAGTATTATGACACACAAAAACGAGATGATAGTAATAAAGGCTGGATAACATGAAAAAAAGGATAACAATGAAAGCTGTACGATAACACATAAACCTGGATAATTATAAAGTTGAATGATGACACACAACAATGGGATAATAATAAAAGTTGGACGGCAATCCACAAATATGGATAAAATGATATTTACTGGAAGATAACATACAAGAGCGGATTGATCATAAAAACAGGATGGTAATACTAAAAAACGGGATAATTTAAAAGCCTGATAGCACCCCCAAAGTTGGATGATAATAAATGTTGGATGTTAACCCACAAAAAAAAAAAAACAAACAAAAAAAAAAAACGATAGAAGCTAGATGATAACACATGAAAAAAGGATAGTAATACAAGCTGGATGATAACACACACAATTGGGTAAGTAATTTCAAAGCTGGATAACACACGAAAACGGGGAAAATATAAAAAGTATGAAAACTGGATGATAACACACAAAAGAGGTTAATAATATACAGCTTGGTAACAACAAGCAAAACTTGGAGAGTTATAAGATGGATAATCACACGCACAAAATGGATAATGATAAAAGCTGGTGATGATACAAAAACAGGAAAGCTGAGTGACAACACGTAAAACAGGATAATAAAAAAATCCCAGAGGAAACGACAAAAGCTGGATGAAAATAATAAAATAATGTCTGGCACAATTGGAAGGTGTCCAGACACGCACCCAATACTTTGTTTCTTTAGGACAGAAAAGAACACACACACACACACACACACACACACACACACACACACACACACATATATATATATATATATATATATATATATATATATATATATATATATATCTATATATACATATACATATACATATACATACATACATACATACATATAAACCAAATCCATTCCAATTGTAGGACACGCTCTAATAGAAGCAACCTATATATTGTGTGTGTTGTGGAATAAACATATCTCGTGTGTATTTTTGATGAATTCTTTCTTTCATTTTATCCCATTTTTACTTGCTATCGTGGTGTGCTGGTTTTATAACGACTATTATTGACTGAGCTTTTTCGTTCATAATCGGTCTACCTTATCAGATTTGGGTGAACTTTGTCTCCAAAGTAGAACAAATTTTGTCGTTCTGATGTGCTTCCTAAGCATACCAGCCCGGTGCTTCCTCTACTCCATTTGTAAATGCAATTAAGCAGGCATGGTCTGCTTAACAGGCAACTCATAACATACAAGGACTCGTTTGCTTTTTTTTTGGGGGGGGGGGGGAAGCCCCAAAATTAGTCACTTTAAAACTTGTCTGGAAAATGGCGTTTCTTTGTAAGACATACTTCAAAGGGGTACCGACAAAAAGGTTACCTGTCCCAAAACAAATTGTTAACAGTCACTTTCTAAGTACACCTTTGGCAACCATATCTAACTAGACACATTGATTCATCCCCGAATTTGACTCATGCTCGCTAAATAGATAGGTTTATGTGTGCGGCGCCGTATAAACCTTGAACAAAAACAACAGCCAAATTATGTCTAAAAACATGAGAATTGTATTGAGTCACGAACTCTGGTGCTATTGTTATAAGCAAAGAGGGTCAATTTTAACATATTAAGGATTTACAAGATAATTAGTATATATTCTGGGCTTTTTTGCCATTGTCCTGCTCGGACTTGTTTGTTGTGCAATTATACTTGCGAGAGGAAAAACGATCTTTGTTATTTATAGATCGTACAGAAAACATCAGTTTTCTGTGCAGTCCATGTAATTGTTGTGATTTCTGTTAAATCGAATCAAGTGAAAATGTGCACAAGGTTTTTAATTCTCCAAAACAATAAAGACAACAATGCAAAAATAAAACATAAACAACTGACTCTTGAAGCATTCAGAAAATAATGCTGCATAACCAAAGTCAAAAGCTGTCTGGAAGGAATTAACTTTGGAATTAGGCCTATCTGCACTCACAATGCAGACAAAGTAGATTTGAAGGTTTGGGATATCTCATTTATATTCGTTGTACAAACACGAATTTCCCGGTCACACCGATTGACAGAGACTATGAAAAAACAGTCTGTTTCGCTGTTTTACTGAACTACTTGTCTTGCTCTCACAATGTGGTGTGAAGGCAGGGATGTGACTGGTGTACAGTTTTATGCTTCCTGTAACCTTTCGTTGGTCAGCAGACAGGTTGTTTCGTCTGTTGAATTTTGTTTTTACCTTTTCCACGACATACTATAAATTCGCTAAATTTCACTGTATTTTTACTTTTGTTTATTTCAATGATAGCACAAAATCGTGAAAATAAGAACACAATGAGAAATACACTTTAACGCGTGCCTAATGTGTTTATTATTGAAACTATGTCCAAAATAGTGAAATTAAAACTTCAGTTAAATGCCTCAAATACGAAAACCACGACAAGTTAAACGCTTGAAAATCAGTACATTTACAATAGCATTAACCTTTACCGTTCAAAAAGGCCAAAAGAGCCAGACTGTCAAAGGCTTCAACGCTTTTATTCAGATAGTGACACTGAGCGTATTTGTAGCATCAAAAATGTAACGTCGCGACGGTTGTGTTGATCCCAATGATTCTGCTGGGTTTCATCGTGATTGAATTTGATGCAGTTTTGCACCCATTTTAGCCAACCCAGTTGAGTAGTAGCGACACGCTGAGGGCTTGACACTTTCAGATAATTGACAACATAACAGAAGAGAGACAAAAACTAAGATACTGATGATCAGATAATATTTGATGAACCCGTGGCTTCACAGGATGAAGATACTGACAGAGAAAGGCAATCGAGGCAAAATCAAGTTTACACCAAGTCCGGGCCAACAGGCAGACAGTTTTGCGAGCATTTAATTTTTACTTTGCACGGATGCCACGATGAAAATCGGTTTTACAGCATTTTAACTGAATTGAGAACCATTGGAAGAGCGTGAGCCATGGAGCTTAGGTCGCAACTTGAGACTTAACTGAGAACCATTAGAACATGACACAGGTAGATAGACAGACAGATGGATGGATGAACGGACGGACGGACAGGCAGATAGATATATAAACAGATTATTGAATATGTATATATATATATACATATATATATATATATATATATATATATATATATATATATATATATATATATATACATATATATATATATATATACTCGTTAAAATGTATTTTGTGACATGAAGTGGTTTTGGCTAGAGTTTTTTAAATTAGCAAGGAAAGTTAATTTTTTATGATCTATAACTTCCACAGACTATTTTCAGACAAACAAGCTCAGTCTTAATACAAGTGAGTGTGAATGCATTTTAGTCGACGCAGCACAGACATTAGAAAAATTTAAACATGTGAACATAAAAATTGGTGACCAAGAAATAAAAAGAGTTCAATGTGCAAAATATATATAGGCGTGCACATTGATGACAAGCTGCGTTGTAGCAGCCATATAGATACCATTGTCAGAAAGACCTCATCAAAGATTGGTATCTTCGAAAAACTGAAAAAGACTTTGCTTCATGAATGCCTTATATTACTGTAAAATACAATAGTGTTCTGGTATTTTGACTATGGGGACACAGTGTATGATAGTTGTACAGTCACCAACGGCTGCAAAACCTGCAGAACAGCTGGGGCAGCCAGAATACTTACAGGCTCCGGTCCGTCAACACACAGGCATGATATGTACAAATCACTTGGGTGGCTTACCTTGGAAAATCTGAGGAAGTTTCACAAACGTTTGCTTATGTTTAAATGTAAGCTTGGTATTTTCCCCGATCACACAAGCAAGTAATTCACAAATAAAATGAAAAAAAAAATCTGGTATCTTCCATTGTGAAACTCATTGGGCCAATATCCTTCACATTGGAAAAACAAGCTGCATACAACACAGAAGTTAAATTTATTACTTTACTGGTGCTAAGGTTTGGGATGAACTGCCGGATCAAATAGTTAACTTTTGACTCCAGGGTGATTTTTTTTTTAATGTTAGCGAGGTCTATATATCTGCATCGTCTGCATATATGCTAACTCTGCAGTGTGTTGGGAATTTAGGTAGATCGTTAATAAATATAACGAAAAGTAGTGGTCCCAGTTTGGATCTGTGTGGAACCTCATAAGAGCTTATCAGATACCTGTCCATCTAATGACACAACCTGGGACCTGTTACTTATATAAGAGTTCACCCACTTCGGCTCCGTGTCTGATAAACCAAATGATGACAGTTTACGTAGTAGTATGGGGATGTTCATAATGTCGAAGGCCTTTCTTAGGGCCAAATATACTATTCCCGTAACAAGGGCATTGTCTATATTTTGTAGCCACTTTTCAGTAACCTGAAGAAGTGCTGTGGTTGTAGAATGCAGGATCAGAAACTTGATTGGTGTGAAGTTCACAGCTTTGACTTTTTAAGGTACTCAGAGTTGTGCTTGTAAAAAAAAAGCGCTTCAAGTTGTTTTATAATATGGGGAGAACATATATTGTCGGTAGTTATTCAGGCCTATGTCCGAAGAACACTCAGATTTTGGTATAATGGGGTGACCTTTGCCTGTTTCCATTCCGTCTGGAACTTCCCTGCGATCAATGACATATTGAAAATAACTGAAAGTGCTGCTGCAATAGCGGGGGCCACCAATTTTAGCAGTCTGTCTGATATTTTACGGAGGCCGACAGTCTTATTCAGAGGCAGGTGCCTGAGCTCACCTCAAACAAAATCTGGGGTAGCACGAGGGATATGAAACATCGAATTAATTCCTGTCCATTTGTGGCTGTCGGTCATTGCCGGAGACGGTGACAAATTCCTCTGTGTAGAGACTCTCCAAAAGTCCTGATATTTTTGTTAGTTACCTAAATTAGTTCTCAGATAATAATATTAGCCTAGGTCACAACTTGAGACTGAACTGAGAACCATTAGTTGTAAGAGCATGACCCAGCTCCGGGGACCCAGCCCCGGGGACCCAGCCTGGTTCACAACTTGCCTTGGTGCTGGCTGGGCGCTGCGCTTTAAATCGTGCGCTGCCAGAGGAGCAGGAGGCCCGGGGGCAGCAACTTTAATAGGCGCAGACCGAGGCGACTTGTTGCCTTTGTCTTGTTTTAATCAGCACGGGGTTAACAAAATTGTCTTTAGCAACCTGACAAATATATTAAATATCAACAGTCAAAACTTATATTTTTCGACCCGCACGGAACTATCCGAGCATTGTAGTGGACTCAATTATAAACGATGACGGGTCAATACAAGACATTATGAGAAAAGTCATTGTCAACTCAAATATATTAACCTTTTTGCCTCGCAGTATGGAGGGGTCAACAGCTTTCTTTAAAAAGAAACGAAGCTGTACGTTGAGCAAGGGCATATCATCACAATTTGCATAACAATGGTTTCTACGACAGCTTTTGATGGGTTTCAGCGGGATGCGGTAAACCAGACAAGACCACGCCAGAGTAGGTGGAAATGGGATGTATGTATGTATGTATGTATGTATGTATGTATGTATTCTCGTACGTACGTTTGTATGATTTTTTTTTTCTTTGATACTGGTTGAAGCATTACTATATAGTCACATATGGTGTGCCCTATATTATATCATATACTTATATTTACACTCGGGTTCCAGGAGTGAGAAAGTTTTACCTAGCTGTTGAAAAGTAAGAAGTATCAACTGTGTTGTCAGCTCAAGTCTTCTGAGACGTCATATTCTGTTCCGCGCCTTATCTCCTCACATACAAACTGATTGCACGATCTGTCCATGTATTCATCACAATATCTAAAATCTACAACTGCTGGCCTACCTCGCTTGCGTCTGTCAACAATGAAATCAACAAATAAATATACAAGTTCTACAAAAATGACGCCCCTCCCGCCTCTTGCCTGCGAAACAGACTCTTCATTTATTGCCCCCCCCCCCCCCCATTTTGAGTACAAGTACTAGTATGCCCGTATCGCTTACAAAGTTAGTGTTCTTCTCAGCAGACGCCAATAAACTTATCTTACCATATTTTATCTGTTATCTCTAAATTAGTCGTCAGTTTCTCGTGCAGCCCTTCTCATATTTCTATGATATACAAATTAAAATAGGCAATTAACGTGTCTTGATAAGCCATGATGTGGCTCGGTTTAGCTGGCGTACAGGAAAATAACCGAAATTATAATATGTCCGTTGCGCTAATGTGTACAAAATTCCTTTGGTTATGTCACGACTAATAGTTATCATTTGGTGTTACTTCTAAAAAAAAAACATAAGTACTTATGTCATTGCAGCATCCAGTTCATTTTGATGTGTCAACTACTGTTTTCTTTTCATTAAAAGTCTTATGACGGGGATCGTGGAACTAGTTTTACTGATCAATAAAAGATTTTTTCTTGTTTTGCTGACATGTAGATGCTTGATATGTGCCATATAGCAGGTAAAACTCTCTCTCTCTCTTTTCTCCTTATTGCCTGCACTGACCGTAACGTCAGTTTGGGCCGCTGTTTAGGTACTAAGCAACCAATTGTACTAGTTTGTCAAGTTCGAACTTTCGCTACTTGTGAATATGTGTGTTGTCACTTATTGTCGTTTTGTCTCTAAATGTTAACCGTTGGATTGTCTTTATAGGAATTATGCGCAACTTTGTCCAGTCGACCCCAAGATAGTAGATAAGTAAAATATATGGCTATAATATTCCACCAAAGGACTAATCCTGTTGCTCGTATGTGACATTTTCTATTTGTTTCACACACACACACACACACACACACATATGTATGTATATATATGTATATGTGTATATATATATATATATATATATATATATATATATATATATATATATATATATATATATATATATATATATTCTGCATTCGCGATTATATGGTACACAGAAATTCTTATATGGACAAATGCACATAAAATAGCCCAACTATTATTATCACGTGATGCGCCGTAATTGTGTTTTTGTTTGTTTGTTTGTTTGTTTTTTAATTTATTCCTTTCTGATGTTAAAATTAAATGCTTAAACGCTGTGAGTAGGAATTTCCTTCATGTATATAGCCGTCTTGTGCGCATCGTTTTGGTTTACGGCAACAGCTGGTTTTTGCCAACAGACTATGCATGTCAAGACGTGTTAATAACACGCTTCATAACAATGATAATATAAAAACATTCAGAGTTAGTTGCAGAATTAAGCACAGTCAAATCAACGATTAATTTCATTTATGAAATATTAACAATCGCTGTTGAAAAGTGGGTTATCCATTCATAGTTCCAGATTCCCGATATGTCATGTTAGGTGTGACTCGTCATAGCTATTTTCTTCCTACCACAGGATGCAGGCTTCATGAGCTGTTTGACTGATACAAATAACTTAATTAGAAACGTATAAATGCTCAGAAAGCAGCACATTTAGATATATTTCTATTAAATGGTCCCTTGTTCCTTTTCTTTGCCAATACATTCTGGTTCTGTCTGAAGCTAGATTCGCATGGATCCATGCTAGTCAAATAATTAGGAAGGTGCATTGGTATTTAATTGGGTCCCTCACACCAAAGGAACAATTAAAGCTACGCATGCAAAAAAAACCCACATATCACGGGAACCTTATTTAGTGAATTACTTTCCTGTCTTTTGGGGTTCGACAAATGATGAAAGAATGCCAACGCACAAAACATAACCAACGGTGCATAGCAATGTTCACACGTGCGGAAAGATACAACTGTATAGGAAATCTGCAGCTACCGTATAATACAATATATGAGAAAATGAGATACGCTTTGGCATTTTATGATTGAAAACGGAAGCTACAGAAATTATAGCTCATATTACATGTGCATTTCAGATATTATATACACATTCATTCCTGTTTAGATGTCTAATCAGTGGCAGCATTTTTATGAGTGCTAACAGTTGGTCTAAATTTGGACTTAGGTAAATTATATCCAATTATCACCTAATTTCATTAACTAATTTAATGATATTTGACCGCAAATTCTGTTGACTGCATCTGGTCTTGGAAAAGGACAAGGAATTCAACAGTGTAATGCGCATATATTTAATACTATTATATTTGTTCGTCTAATATTCATACACACACAACACACCTATCCGCAAGCTGTCCAAGACAAAAAGTTGTCCCGCTGAAAAGCCTTTCTATTTAATGAGTATTTATCTTGTGGCGGAGACGTGCGTTTAACGGACTATTGTGGCGTTCAGCGCGGAAGATTATTAGGACCTGTCTCACGTTTATCTTCATACGAAGTTTGAATTCTACTCAAGACATGTACGTTTGAATTAAATGATCAAGCGTTATTCTGAAAGAATCTCGCTTTGGTTCGCCTGTCGGCTCCCCGTGCTTTCCTGTTTCACACAGGGATAGATTTGAGTTATCTTGCATTAAGCAAACGCTTTGCAGACTAATGTAGCTATCGGCGAGATATCTCTAACAGCCTTGCATCTGAAATTGAGATAAGTAAGAGATCGGGAGTCTTCCCGGGTTCGCCATTTGCATCTTTTTCTATGGGAACGATGGTCAAATTCAGGTCACCTCTAATCATTTCGACTTTGGCTCTTCGCGGAGAATATGAAATGACGGTTTCACAAGATAATTCATCCACAGAATAGACATTGGTGGCCTTTCGAATTTCCTCCCTCATCAAGATAGTATTGTTGGTCACAGGATGGTAAAAGTCGTGGAAAGCATAGTTTAGAACGCACGGAAATGTAGCAAAATAGAAGGTTTTGGCTGATTGCGCCTGTCTGATTAAGACGAGCATTCAGTGTTGGTCCATAACCAGTAAGATTGTTAGAAAGGTCGCCAAAACACAAGAAATAGAAGACAATGACACGCTTGACCGCCAAACAGAATTAGTTAAACTCAGGTACAGACATTGAGTCGACATTATCTTGTTCCTTGGTAAGAGGTGTTTGGATTGCGTTATAAACTACCACACACCTCTTTTGTTTCCCAGTTCCATTTAAGTTTTGGCAGGTAGCTGATACATTCTCTGACCAAGGTGAAATTTGTCTGATCCCATTACGGCGATGTTACATCGCTGTTTAATGATATTCCGCCCACTTGATAGCAGGAACAAATGTCGCGGTATTTGCGTCCTCGACTTTCCGCCACTAAAAGCTAAGAAAACCATGAGGAAATTTCTCTCCGACTCAAGGATCTTCTTGTGCCATTGAAGGACAAGCGAATTGGTTTAACGAACAACGATCCTCTTTAGGCAGATAAACAATCAAACACTTGACTGCCGTGCCACCAACTATTCATGCTGTTTTCCTCCATTCAGCAGAATGAATTTGTTCGGCTTTGGTGATGATAATCATATGATAATAGGATGTTACAAGCAAAGGTAATCGATGCTCCTCAGCTCGCTCCTGATTGGTCCATCTCGGCTATTAGTGAAAGTCATTATCCATAAATGGCGGCAGTTACGCATTCATAAGACCAAGTCGCCCTGTGATTGGCTAACTTTGACAGGTCCCAGGAGCTTTAGACATGTCCCCGAGGGGCGGTCTAATCCGTCGGGATGCAAGAATCAGGCCGGCACTTGAGATAGAAACAAAAGAGGGACCCGAGAGATTTGTGGCGGCTTGCTGAGTATATGGTAATCATTTGTAGTTTCGTTTAACTTCTCAATGTATGTACAGTTAGCGTAAGACGAAGCAGCGTGGTTAGGATTGCTGTTGGAGCTTTAACATCCGGACGTAGTCTAAACACAGCCATTCAGTTGTAGAGCATTTGAGGAGTAAGTGGCCCACTGAATTACATAGGGGCACCAAGGAATCACACACGCTGACTTCACCAACGCGGACACCGAGCTGCATTCAATTTATTACCATCATAAGTTCTTGTACAGGTTACTGACACAAGGCTTTTAATGTTTGGAATACAGGACAGCCTCCAACCTCGAGGACCGGTCACAAGTCTCAAAGAGGAGCCGTTGTCAAGTCAACTGGGGACGGTACGAAACTGGATGCAGCCCTCCGTGGTGGAACCAGGTGCCGGCAGGTTAGTACATCACCACTTTTACGTCCCCTTACAACCCTTAAAGGCACCCCATCCCCTCTGCGTCCCTGCAGACAATCCTCACTGAGTCGTATAATATATTTACGAACTTAGTTCCCACATGGAGTTTGCCCTTTATGCATTCCCAGTTGCCATTTACTCCATATTTACTCTGCATCTTTAATGGTTCTAATTTCTCCTGATACTTTTACTTTTGCTTCACTTTTGCTCTGTTTGCAGCGCGGCTGGGTTGGCCCGAGCACACTTTGAGAAACAGCCGCCAAGCAATTTAAGGAAAAGTAATTTCTTTCACTTCGTCTTGGCTCTCTACGACCGGCAAGGTCAGCCCGTAGAAGTTGAAAGAACAGCCTACATAGACTTCGTAGAAAAAGATCTAGTAAGTTTGCGAAGTGCTTTTGTTTATTCATTTATTTATCCATGTATAAACATTGCTTACCCACTGGGCTCCAGTTTACACAGGGGACGATCAGAAAGCCAACATCTTTTATATCTCATGTGAATAGCAGAAGATCAGTCAGTCAGATATAACTCTTCATGTGTTCTTCTTCTATAATGTCGTAAGTCAAAACAGGAAAGCACGTGTGTGCGCTCAGCATCGCTAACTTGCATGTAAATGCGTTTCACCTTTATATGTTTCCCGGGCGATATTGGAAACAGATCGTCTAAGTTAGGAACATTGTGCCAGGTTACATTCCCTGCTGTTTTATAACTCCATAACCTAGCATTATACTGGGAAAATCATGCAATATTCATGAGAGTAACTATGTCTTGTAGAATTGAATTGAGTGGTAAAAACATGACTGGGTATTCTTTGCCATCAGAGCAGTCTCATCCATTGACATGTTTTCTTTCTTTTCCTTTTCTTTTACCTACAGGAAATAGATGCACAAAAAACAAACAATGGTATCCATTATCGGTTACAGTTGCTGTATGCAAATGGTAAATTTCTACTTTTTCTTGTTTTGTCCTAAGTGTATTGTGTCATCCATAAGGCAGACTCTCCCTTGTGCCTTTGGTCTAACCACATTGCACGGGGCTCAAGGATCTGGTCCCTCGACTCCGTCAGCAAATCGGATTTGGCTGATAGTTTGTATAGCAGCAGCTTTAACTGTTGTTACTCTGTGTACAAACCTTCACCTTAGAGTAACTTACCTGTGCGGAATCTTTCAATCTTTTCAGGCTATTTTGGTGTTACTTGAGATATTGACGGCTTTTGAGTCAATAAATACCGGAAAATGCCACGGAAGTCATAATGACAAGTGTACACAACTTTATCAGTTGGATACACATAGTTGTATTCTTGTCAAAACATGGCACGTTTTGTCATAAGAGTGCTGTAAGCTATTGTATAAGCCTACTTAAGAGTCCGAACTACTTGTCGGAACAATTTGTAAATGGAGGAAATTATTTGCTGATGTTAGTTTGAACTGCATTTGTGTGATTTGATGCCACATATTTGTGCTGTGAAAAAGACCCGGTGAAAAATGTTTATGCCAAATGTCAGGCGAAAAGCACGGTCTTTACGGCACTTGCGTTTGTGTATGTTATGCGTGTTGGAAATCTGAATGCCACTATAACAATAGACAAAACCAGTACCATTCGAAAAAGGCTTAAAGTCAGGCGTTCGTGTATATAGCTGCCATGTGGCAATTCATCTATATTCATGCGGCTTGGCCATCTGTGGTGTTTAACACGTTCCTAATTCGCATCCCAATCTGTCGCCTTTTTCGCAGCTACCAAATAAGCAGCATTGATGGTACTTTTAGTTGTGACTTTCGGGCTTTTCATCTGTTTTGTTTCCATGTTCTTACAGGTGTACGACAGGAGCAGGACCTATATGTACGGCTCATTGACTCAGTCACTAAACAGGTATCTACTCTACCCCAATTCCTTCGCTGTCTGTCACTTTGTCCCATGGGGTACCCAGATACACGTGGTTGCCCTTAAACCATACACAGTACCACGCGTACCACAGTTATTTATGGTGCAGGTTTAAGCTTCACAATGGACGTAATTGTACAAGAATTACTCGTAATGTATATTGGATGTTGAACCGTAAGCTATAGGGAGAATGGGAATTTCAACTAACCCTACTATTATGAACACGGAGCAGTCATTAGAAGCATATCCTATTCAACGCCAATATAAGAATATTAAAACACAATGACGGCGTACACAGTCACAATAATTGAAATGTAAATTTGTGCATATAATGTATTTCCTTATCTCAGCTTAATTCATTATCAGTTTAGAGGTCATGGTCTATGAAATTATCTTTTATAAAAAGCATTGTGACATGAACGACTCTTTCGTTAAGAAATATTACGAATGAAAAACCTGTTTTCTGGAGATCACCTAGCGTCAGAAATACAACGCGACGCACTATATGTTGATCATGGAGTCTCATTAACTGCCTTTCATCACAATGAAATTTCCTGTAGGGTTCTGTAATAAATCACCTATTAACTGATTAACATCGTTGACAAAAGCATTACCAATATTCATAAACTCATTTGGCAGTAGATATCAAGCCATACACGCACAACGCACAACTGGATTATAAAGATGTCTGCTTGCAAATGGGCTGAACAACATGCAGCATAACACGTCATTTGCTTTTTGAACAGGGCTGAATTCAGACACCGTGATATTGAGTCGGATAAGGGTGACGGTCTACCTTATAAGCTGAGCATAACTACTATTGATAGGAATGTATAACAACGGCCAGTATCTTCAAATATCTGAACTGGTACTTGTGACTGTGATTTAAATTCTTGTACATATTTGAAATCTCTATTTTTTCCAAACCCTGAAAATGTGCAGGCCCTTTGTTATATGAAATGGTTGGATAATTGGCCAAAATGTTGTGGGTGGTGGTTTACATATAGTAAGAATAAGGGGTTGATGTATGAATCAATGTATAAAGTATATGCAAGGCCAGGTTTCTCAGGTTACACGCGTGGGTGTGTGCATCATATTAATTCATTTCATTGTAGTAATACTGTTGTGACAGGTTTTCCTGCGTATCATTTATCAGGAAATGAAAATTACATACTGCTGGTATCCGTTCATATGTTCAGTCTAGAATAGTTTTCTTTCAAGAAACTATATTGGCATGCCTGATTTAAAGCGCACACTATTTGCAAATGAAAACCACTAATGGGAGCCTAAGTCAACTTTGCATGAAATGTATCGTTTATCAAAGAAGTAGTTGGTAAGGCATTATGGTGGGCCCAGACATATAGGAAAATAAAAGTTAAACGAATGCAGTGCTGTGACATTTTTAAAACATTGTAAGATATGGTTCCATGTGCCAAATATGGAGCTGTAAACATTAAGTGGAAGGTGGAAATATAGTCTGAACTGTAATGTTAGGTAGCACATAATATATAGCGTCATATTCAAACTGTTTTGCTCGCGTGTACAAGAAGTAAGTTCAGCTGTTGAGGTGCGTTTGCAGGACATTATTTCTAAAGCGCAATACAGAGATTAAAAGGGAAAATCGCAGCCAATTTACCATTTCGAGAGACCAGAATAAAAGTGTCAAAAGATATGTACGCAATTGTGGAGAAGGAAGCAGTGAAAGGATCATCACGCACACAGCGGGTTCACAAATATTTTGCATTACGGATGAATCGGGTATCTTACCGATTTTAACCTCAGTAATGTTGCACCATTTCTTGGCGAGTGGTCGACAAGACACGTGTGAGGCAGTCACAGGGACAGTCCTAATATAGCAAAGCAAAGTGGAAATGCTTTGTGTTTGAATACTTACTAAACGTGATAACTGAATGTATAATCGAGAAAGTAAAGCATACTTTGAGTTGAGGAAGGCCAAATGTAAACATAGGCAAGGATTCACGGCAGGTTAGGAAAGTGCCATCTGTGGCGTAAATAGTGCGATTTTGTATCGACCATAAGTCGAGAACCAATTCGCAGTGCCATTTACGGCCAAGAAAACCTTAAAATGCGTGCATCAGATCATCTCATCAAGCAACGACTTGACTGTTACAAGCCATATGTCCTCACCAAAAACTGGCAGTTCTTCTCGTGGTCTTTACATCTAACGTCGTAACGACCACAGATTGTCCGTTTGGTCGAGTGGATGCTATTAACGACTGGTCGTCCACATTTCCATGTGACTGGCCAGCCAGATAAATTCGTTTGAGTGCATTGTGCTGGTTTTATAGACCACTGATCTGACATACAATACTAACAACTTCCAGGACTTGCCCACTGTAGAACACTGAAGTGGTTCCGTTCCCCGCCCACAAACTCTCAAAACAGATGACACAAGATCAGTGGACTGACCCGCAACTCCGATGTGGTATATTGCCCCTTTCTTGCAGAGTTCACCGAGTAACTTTCATTTGCTAATTTTGTGTTTTGTCCATTTTTAGGCTATCATTTATGAGGGCCAAGACAAAAATCCAGAAATGTGCCGGGTGCTTTTAACACATGAAATTATGTGTAGGTGAGTAAATCTGGTCCAAGCTGGGGGGCCGGTCTCATTAGAAGATAAGTTTCTGTATACTCGCAGGTGTGACAGGTTGTTCAGTCAATTGCTTCATTAAGTCACAATGCTGTGGGTTTCAAAATGAACCCTGGTTTCTTTTATCCTGAAAGCAAAAGCTATTACAGCCAACAATCTGGGTCAGTGACCTTTGGGTAAATGTTTTATTGGGATTCTTTTGCCCATAAACTTGACATCTTAGTAATGGTGCAAAACACCAGTGTAGGTATTACTTTGACAGAAGTTAACGGATGAACTCCTTGCAGCTTAAAATACCACAATATTAGAGGTGCAGCTGTATAGATTAAGATGTGAAAGATACATTAAGATTATAGATTTACAATTCCATTGCCAAGGTTGCTCAAAACTCAATGAACGCTTTTTTTTAAAGGAAAGTAGGAAATAATTCAAATAATCTTGGGAAACTGTTGAAGTTCAAATTTATAACTTCATTAAGAGGAATGCTTTGAAATGAAATATTTTTTTCTTTCTTGACTAGAATTTAGAAGATTAACAGTCCCCATATTGTGTCAGATATTAACATCTTTTGAGATGCATTGCCATGCATGTAATGATTATTAATAATACATGTGCATGTATGAGAAAAGTAGAACTGTTCCAGACCCAGGATGGGGGTTAAACAAATCACTTTGAAAATCACAATCCAGATCAGTCTACCTGTAAGTCAGAACTTGTGCCTTTGTGCATACAGTCGTTTGCAAAAGGAATTCATGATTTTTGTGATCATCCTGTCCACCAATGGTTTCACTTAATGTGAAGCTAAATGACATTAATTGAGGAAAAGTTGATTTTAATAAAAGTGGTCATATATGGGGAATGGTCCCACAAATAGCCCCAACACCTGTATTTAAAAAGCCCAGAAGGGCAGTACCAGGTGCCGACTTGTGAGTAGGGGAATATATGTACTTGGACATGACCTTGACCCAGTCATTATTGATCTCTTCATATATCTGAGAGAAATGTATACATGCCTTGGACAAAATTCAAGTATAAATGTCACAGAGGAAAATTTTTTAATTTAATATCTCAAGGTTGTTGGAATGTTATGGGGTTTTTGTGTTTGTTTTTGTTTTTAAATGTATTTCATGCTGAATCACATGTCAGATATTTAGTAGAAAAAAAGGTAGTCCAGGACTACTTCACCAACAGACGGTTGTTCCAGAAAGATGGGATTCTGAAATAGATTCAGCTGAAATTATGGGATAAGGATGTTGAACTGTACATTTTTTTTTCACTCTGGACTAACAGCACTTAACTCATACTAGTGATGTTTGTAACTCGTGTTTTTATCTTATATACAGTAAAAATTGTGTTCTGAAATTCTGTATGAAAAGGCTTTTATTCATATACATGTACCTCTTTTTTTCATTACTTATTTTTCATTACCAGTCAGCACCTGGCACTGCGCATTGCATGCAAAGTGTCCCAAGGAAAGCTGTTGACTCAATCTTAAATCAACACTTTAAGGGTTAAGAATATTATATTTTTGTTCTTTGTGTACTTTTGTATCATGAAAATAAAATGCTCAGCATAATAATAGATGTTTAAAACAAAGTAACAGTTGAGAGAGAAAGTACATTGAAACAAACCAAATTCACTTTGTACATCTGACATATACTTCACTTTTTCAGACCGTTTTGTGAACGAAAAGGAAACATACGTTTTTGTACATTTAGTATGTGTAGTATAGTTACAACAAAGCAGACTTCTAAGTGTTGCATGACTAAACTACAGAGCGAGACCCTTGTTGTGTATTGTTACAGAGGAACAAACTAATTTTGTGTATTTCTTTATTATTTTCATGAATGTGCAATCACACATCTCTTTCTTTCTTGTCATTTTCAGTCGATGCTGTGATAAAAAGAGTTGTGGTAACAGAAATGAGACACCATCAGACCCTGTAATAATAGACAGGTAGGACAGCCTTTTCATTTTTGCACCAAGTATATCTTGTGTTTCAGGAAAACAGCACCACCTGACTGTGAGGAACCAATATGTTTCAGTGATCCTAGCCATGCAATGTTGTCCAGTGTGTGGCAATCAAAGATCTATAACTTTGTCTTGTGTCAGTACTTTGTTGTAATTTTATATCAGTCCTGCCTACTGGTGTGGCAGAGATATAGTGTTTAAGCTGCCTGGGGAGAGACTTCACTGACATTGTACGGCACAGACACATATTATGTGGAGAAGCCTTGTGGCACATGATTGGCATGGTGGGTTTACTGAGGGTGGGTAAGGGGTTTCCCGTACTGGCATACTGGGGCTTTTTATTTACTGTACTGGCGTACTGGAAGCTCTCTTATTTTACGTACTTCATACTAATCCAAAATTTTAAAAGATTTTTATTTTCCATACTGCGTACTCTAGAAAAATAATTACCTGTACCAGCGTACTGAAACATCCCCTTACCCCCCTTCTTTACTGAGTCAGGGCATAAAGGTGACAGTCTGGCATCAAAACACCAGAGCACATGGCACCAGGAATACAGTTGGCTGCAGAGTACCAACCGAGGTTTTTTAACTTTGGGGGAGGTTGGAAGCAATCCTGCTAACTTGTAATGGAATGATACATGACAAAGTTTAACCTTAGATTGTAAGAGCTGACCCCTGCATGTGTCTGATTGGCATAATTGTCCATTACAGCCACCCTGGTGACTGTAATTGCCAGGCTGGCTTTCAGAGAATTTGCCATCAGTCAGGTTAAGTTACTACCTCAATTGGTGCACTTTGTGAGATTCTGTGTTTGTTTGTCAACAAGCAATAGAACCAGTGATCCCCAGAAGCTTATAAGGAAAAAATGCTGCCAGGGCAAGCAGGGGCTACTTGGGCCTCATTTGTGGGCTTTGTGGCCTGTGCCAGCGGCCATTAACGTGCTGAATATTGGCAGATCTGAAGATGCCTGTCGACTGAATGAAAGAAATGGGCAAAGCACTTGATCCAATTTTGGGTTGTTCTTGAAAGAGCTGTAGTTACTTGTGCAGAATGTATTGTGTGTTAAAGAGACGGCAGTTGACTCTCATCACACACCTCGGTGGATGCGGCACATTCAGTCCGCTAACCTGCTGTGCGCTTGTGGTCCAAATCGTTCCAACTTTCTCCCCCAGCTCTTGTCCCCATAAGCACCTTACCTGTAGGTCCGAGGGATAAATTTAACATGTCATCAATCGAAACAAATATGTTAGCTACCTTCCCTACAGTCAAGTAGATTGAAGAAAAACACAGTAATTATCAAGGGGGGACAGACAATGGAGGCATTGGGGAGGGAATACAGTGACAGCTGTGCTTCCAATGGTCCAGTAAGGAATCCTCAAACTCCCGTTGAGCTTTTGTGTGAACACGTATAAAGTTGGCTATAGTCAGTGACAGGGCACCAAGTTTCTAATCCCGTTGCTGCATCAGGTAATTCTTGGCGTAATGTTGTATCATATGGCAGAGCACTCGATGTTTTGTCACTTTGACATGAGTGAGTTTTTGCCGGGGAAGATCTATATTTAGCTTTTATTTTATATTGGTTCAATGTGCAAGCACAGCTGAAGGGGGATTATATATGTTTATAATTTATCAGAAGTGTGACAATAATGTACATTTTAAAAATATATTAGCCTGACCTGAAGGCCAGAGTTTAGTGGCATCATGGACCTGTTAATATTGTAAATAAAGTGTACACAAGGGATGGATAAGAGGTAACAGATAAATATGCATATATGCAAGGTAAATCATGTACAAATACAATGACAATATGATGCAAGCATTAAATACATACCCAGTGCATAGTGCCTAGTGTATCAGCATGACATAGTTCACTGGAAATGATTCCTGGGTGGCCACTTTTTGTCCCCCAGTGATTCCACTGTGGTGTCTCTTGTGGCAAAATAAACTAGAATCACTCCATGCATGGCTGTTTTTTTACTGATGAAAATTAATCTGGCAATAATGATGCATAAATATTCAATACAGAGATGGATAAGTGCTTTCTCTCTATAGATTAAGACTCTAGGGTCCCAGCACTTGTAAGGAAATAACTGCCATTTATGCCTCCATTGTCCCTATAGGCTACTTGTCCCACAAAGGTGACCACTGTTTTGTGCACATATTTTTCCCTACAGAGGGTTTATGTCCCCAGAGTCAGGGTCGACTATGTAGTGGTTTAGGTTCCATGGATGGAAGTAGACCAAGTGCCGCATGTATTTTAGTGCAGATAGCAATAGCTTGGAGCTGCAATAGCAGACGACACAAATGTGGAGGATACCCATTCAATTAACTGATGCATTTGGGTAGGAGTTAAGCTCAGCTGTACACAGCTCGCGATGACAGTTATGAAGATGCTAAACATGAATAATTAATACTGGTGAATTATGACTGAGACAGAGAAACGCTGGTGTTCAGAGGCAGATCTCATTCATTTGTCTCATTTGGAACCCCTGTGCACACCTGGTTTACCATAAATAAGGCCTAATTTTCACTTAATGCCAATTAGACTTAACATTCATTATTTTTGCTTATTAGGTTCATTCTGACATTATTTCGTACAATTATTATCATATCATCCTGTCGACCGCAGGATAAGGACGGATGTCTGTACCCCTTGCCTGGTAAGCTGCAGGGCCATTCTCTGTCTACCTGTGAAATCCGAGATAAGGCTTAGGGGTACTTTTCAATGGGGTGTGCTGCATGTTCCAGGACTAATCCTCTAACCAGGTGGTGATCTGTGCTTTTAATTCTAACTATGTATTAGGCACATCAACAGATTGGGTATATATCTCCTTTGTTTTTAGCAGCATGGGCTCTGGTCAAATTGGTCTGTTTGCAAGTGAAGTGATACAAACAAGACAGGCAGAGAATGTGGAGGGATGGCTTTTGCACTGGTTTGTCCATGTTGCTCTAAAGTAATACAGCATATATTGGTATTAGGGGCCAAGCAGACCAATGCTGTGTGATTGTTCCAGTTGGCCATCAGCAAGCCACGCTGCTAAATAGGAGAGACAGACAGCGCACAGCCACGCAAAAGTTGTCATCTGTCATAAAGAAAACCCTTGTTTAACGTACAAAGCAAGACAATAGGCTACACACCATTATGGGCAGCCAAAACTTTACAGGATCCTGTTCAAATGGAATTTGACTGAACACAATTCTGAAATTCAAGGCATTTGCCTTGTCTACATTAGCGTATAAAGAAAGTGCTGGGGGGAAAGGATCCCTCGGTCACTTATGTTATTATTCTATTATATCAGTGTGCTATCAAGAACCAGGCTTCAACTATAATGCCTCATACCCTGGGACTGGAGTCGGCATAATGAAGATATTGGTTTAAGACAATAAGAGCAAAATTACACAAAAATGATCATTATCGTCATTTCTTTAATGCCTGTATGGTCTGCCGTTGGGAATTTTAACTGCATCACTTAAAGAAAAGTACTGGCCAGAATTGTCCTTATAATTCGCTATTTAAAGTCCACCTTGGCCTGGGAATGGTGTAAAAACCCCAAAGGGAACCTCGTTGGAGTGATATTAACGGGGATTATACCATGATATCACAAGTAATTTTCTTCTAGTACACCCCCAGAGTGGATTAGCTGGGTGCACCGATCAGGCTAGGATGGCAAATTTTTGAAGAAAATAATAGCTGATCAATTGCTGCACTTGAGAAATTAGTCCACTAATAGATATTGTATACAAGTCTCAGTGGGACTTCTGCTGGGCTTAACTGTGAAAGTTGCCAACAGGAGGGAGAGGGGCCCTTCCAGGTAAATGTGTCAAATTAAGTGGCATTATTGACATTTGATGATAAGGCTGTTGGAATAGGTGTGGTCCAGCCCTTTATGGATTCAGAAGCCATTGAGGCAAATTTCTGATGTGAGATATTACACATGGACATGGTTTCAAAATGGTTGAGTCCTACAATTTGTTCACATGAAGAGGTTAAAATTAGTTCAGGTATATGTTTAAAATTGTACGTTTGTCACTTAACAAGCAGTGGCAGATTTCAAATGACCAAACAGACTTGAAGGTGTCATTTTTTGCACAGAATATAAGGTGACTGATCTTGTAACATTTAGAAAAAAAGCTCATGCTCAAAATGTTTTGAAAAGAGGTCAATTGGTTGTGAAACTTCAGGCGACTGAATGTCCTGTAATTTATCAATTGGAAATAATTCTTATTTATAGATGAACTTCATAAATGTTTGGTGTTATAGAGGGGAGGGGGTGGGAGGGGCCCCCAGTATGCTGGTACAAGTAAAAATTTTGCCCTAGCACATGGTACCGAATGGTTGGTATGAAGTATGGAAATTGAAAGGGAATCCAGTGCCTAAGTATGGCAAATAAAAATGCCCAGTACGCCAGCATGGAAAACCCCTTACCCTTCCCCATATAGGCTTAGCACTACATTATGTGCCATTAAAAAAAATACATAAAAAAGAAAGAAAATGTGAATTTGAGAAAGACAGCCTGATCAGAGAGAAGTGAAAGGGTCCGAGGGATGTAGAATTTGTAACAGTGTCTAAGAGAGCCAATGAGGCAATCAGAGCCTTGTCAGCCGGCTAATGTATTAGCCATCCATTTTTCCTGGCAATAACTAATTAGTGACTTGTGATATTCTAGATGAATATGCAACCATGTTGGACGGCATCCAGCATAATCATTGAATGCAGCCACTTGTCCAACTCCCTAGGAAGAAGAATGTTTACAAAACATTGCTCAATTCCAAGTGTCATCGGAAGATTTAACAATAGAACTGCAGGCATTGATAGCACTATTAGCGCCAATTGGCAGAGTGGTGACCCCTCTGTATGTTGTGCGGAAGTGTTCCACGGGAGATTTGCGCCTGGCTGTTATAATGGGGAAAGGAGGAAGTCAGGGAGGCGATCTTGACACCCTAGCATAATTTTTATTCCACCATGATTGTACAGGTCATGTTTCGAGAGTTGAGTCTGAAAGCTGGTTGCCATGGTAGCATAATTGCCATGTAGGAAAGTCAATCTTGTGATACAATGGAAAGTGTTCATCTATAATATTTATACAAGGTAATAGATAAAACGCGTCTAATATTTCAGCAAACTGGAAGCCCGAGTCTACCCAAGGAGTTGGCCAGTTATAATTTCAATAATTTTTATGAATAACTGCGTATAGGCCTGTTAGTTTGATCAGGTCCACAGGGACTTGCTCCCATTACATATGGAAGTATTAGAGAACTAATTTAAAGTTTTATGCCACTAGAGACTCCAAGGAGGTGACCATATTATTACAGTAAATTAGCTCAAGACCATTCAATCACCCTGAAACATTCTTGATAAATTCGCAAGCATCTTGTGGCAGACAGTATTGGGGATGAACAAGGTTGCTGCTTTTATCTGAAGAGCTTAGTAGTCGTTTTAGAGTAATTTTCCCCCTTTTGGGCTGAAGGTTGGTGACTCATGTTATGACCATATATGCTTGGTCATAGCCTTTCGCGTGCTTTCAAATTCATCCCCTCTGTGAAGCCAAGAATTCTGACCAGGGAGACAATGGGATCGGCAGAAGCCTCGGCTTGGAATGAAAGCCTGCTTGGACAGACATGGAATCATACTTCCATGGTTTCGTGGGGCTGGCTAAGGGGCCTAACTTGAAGGCTTGAAAGGAATGACAGGCGCCCAGACGGAAACCCTGTACACGTAATTGAACACACAGGCTCCGAGAATTGAATTTAATGCATGACTTTCAAAGTTGACACAACATTGCATAAATTCCAAATGTCAATGCATAATACCTGAACAATAAAAACTTAATACAATAAATTCACCATCTTGGCCCATCATCCATTCCCTGCTGATGTCACCTTTGCCACAGCGGGCCGCAGTAAAATCTAATTTTATTAAGAGGACATAACTCCAATGGTGGATGGTGCGTTGGAAATGTCGTGCAATCAAGGATGAAACAGTACCGAATCAACAAACGGCTGAGTGATTTTATTTATGTTTTAAATAAACTGGCTAGGCATTGCCCTGGTCACTATGAGTTAGTTTGATTCAAGACTGACTGGCCACTGTTAGAATCAAGAAAAGAAGTTAAAAATGGAACCCTTGTGATCAACTCTGGTTAACTGGTGTCACATATATTATGGCAGATTCTTTAATTGTCAATCCATAATCGTATTAATTTTTAAATGGGGCTTGGTCATTATTGTAATATCCACTCAAGATTCAGACCAGCATATAATGGGTTAGTGTGCTAAATGTTCCCCGAGAGCAATGGAGGTTGCCACACAACCATTGTCTGAGGTTGATAAGCTGTCAATTTTTAAGATCTCTGGCGGGGTCTAAATTCTCCTATTGTAACATCTCAAATTCTTGGCTTCCCTGACTAAAGTAGGAAATTGTTGGATTAAAATTGGAAGTCATTGGAAGTCGCTCGCTATTGACATACTGGTTTTTGTGCCAGTATTATTAATGCATGGCAGTTCTTTTATTCCAAATGTCATTAACTTGTTGCAGTGGTTATTTTGCTAATGTAACGGCGAAGGGGGCGCAGGTGAGGACGATAATTGCTCTATGCATAGTAAAACACTTTATTGCTATCTGAAGATTCAATTTGACGGGCAATGATATTTGTCAATTCTTCTATGTAAAGCTGGCACAATCAGATGTGTTTTGCCTACAAATTACATTCACAGAGACCCACAAATCGATGAAATCTTAAGCTCCTCAGTCCTGTCTGCATTCACCGGGAAAATGTGTTTTCTCTGGTGCCCACTGAGTGTGGCTAATTTCTATTCCCTAATGTAGTATCAATGTAACCTGTTCTGTTATTTTTACACTAGTGTGGACCATCGGCCCATATTTTTCCCTTGGATTCATTCAATTAGACATCGGAGATAGTAAATAACACCAGTGCACGGGGCCTGATGTGTCCAAGATGAAATAATCACCAAATTGGATTTCAGAATTATAGTGTGATGAATTAAGAGATCAGATCAGTGGGTCCATGTTTTTTGTGTACGTTTTCCTGTCATACAAGGCACAGATGCCCCTAGAAATGGGTCCACATAGATAAAGTTTAGTGATCAATGGATTGGCATTGGCAACTCACATCTGTGCCCTCCTGGAACCTTCCAACGCTGCATCACTGTGACTTCTTGGTCACACCCCCCAAGCCCAAAGTCGCGATCCTTCCCTGCTGACTTGTGATCTGTTGAATTATTGAGCATAAATAGCAAGACGTTCACGCTTTCCTGTAAAGCCCAATTCGATGACCGAGAATATTGCTTGGTGGCAGGGCAGGAAAACCAGGGAAGAGCCCGATGTCATTGTTCGGCGGAATTAAGTTCAAGCTGGAGAGGAGAAGTTGTGGGAGCTGACAGGGCATTAGGTAGCTCTCACAGGTCAAAATCTTGTTCAATACTATTAGGCTTAAGTCACTATTACCAGGTCATCCTGATTTGAAGTAAATTTAAGAGCCTAAGGGTGAACCTGGAAATGCTTCGTCTGTATCTTTCCCAGCCTGTAACTAACAAGGCCAGTTATCCCAGTAAAGAAACGTGTATTTTGGGGGCACAATCTCACCCGATCACACATAGAATGCCGTGTGGTGAGGCACTGAGCTCAATACACACGGTCAAAGCTAGGCGATGTAATTGTCTGCAGGGTTTGCTGAAGTCATATGTGCAAATCGCGTCACTGCAAACAGCAGCGGGAGCCTGGCGTGTTCACACGGTGCAGGCGACACATGAGGGGGAGGGACAGCATGCGAGTCAGAGAGTACAGTAGAAACTGCAGGGATAAGTGGCAGCTACAATAATCAGACCAGAGGACTGCAAAACTAGGCCACAATGATCCCCGGTCCTGGGGGAGCAATTTGCCGCATATCGTCCCACTAACATCCTTCTACACCTGTGAAGCCAGTGGCACCTGTGCGCTGGAGGCTCACCTGAACAAGGATTACATTATTCATAGGATGGCCGTTTCACTTGGGCCCTTGCCATTTATATCTATATCACACCTGTCGTGCGGGCCTATTACCCACCAATGTTTACCTTTACATTGTATGGACATGTATCATCAGCAACATCCATTCAATTTTCTGGCTAGAATATTGTTAACATTTTTTTTTTTTTAATGCATGAATAAACTGATATTGTTAAAGATTCTGAAACGTATGGATAATTTAATAGTTTTTAAATGTGGTTTATTTTATGATTTTTGCAGGCTTAATTTTCTCATTTTTCACAGTTATTTTTGTATTTGACAACATCAAAATTGGCTCTGAAAACATTGTGCGTGTCAATAGTTGAGTACTGTACAAATTTGAAAGTAAATGTTCATGTAAACCAAATGTAAATGCAGTATTTTTGTCATTTCATTATGTGGAAAATTACTTTGGCGTATTGCAACTATAATTTTTCCGATAATCCATCATTATTTGAAAATAATTAAGCATTCATCACCGTAAAGCCTCCATACATGAAGCCTTGTGATGCTTATATAAGCATCGTGCTTGGTTTCTCTGTGAGATACGGTAGTAATGGAGTCATTTCTGTAAGGACGATTCAGGGATGTCAAAACAGATGAAATACGGGGAGGGGACGAGCCTGTTAATTTGAGTGCCCTATCCCTCACTGACCCCTATGTCACCCAATAAGTTTATATCTAATATAAATTTCCACATGGTACCACGACTATAATGTCTATTTTCTGCGGCTTATTGGTATATATGGATAGGGCCAGTTAGTCAGTGATATACACCTCCGTTATCTGTCTAATTTGACTCGGGCCCTTCTGACATTTTTCATGTTCGTGTCCTGTTGGCAAATTAATCTAGTTTTGGTGAAGAATGGATAGAGTGGTTCGTAAGGAGTTTCTCCATGGCTGATCGGATAATAGAGTTGCAACTTTTGATGGTCCCAATGTTCGTGATGGTAATCATTGATGATAATTTAGTTCATTTGTCCAGGGTAACAACAGCCGCATTTCAACATCGTGTTAGTTATTCCATCAATGTGAGTGAGTAATTCCCTCCCTCATCACAGTCAAGGTGCTCATTTTGTCTGACCTTCACACCTGTTAGGGGTCAAGCGCTATTTGCTAAATAAAGGTAATTCTACTACTAAACAGGAAGCCACTCCTGCTGAGCTATGAGACAGCCCCAGTGGAGCCAGGAGTTCAAATTGTTAGACTGCATCTTTCTTTGTGTAGATGGTGACAAAGCCGTGTTTTGCTGATATGTGATGGTGCGAGTTTTTGTATGTCACCATTGTGGCCTAAATTGTAATTGTTATTGTGACATTGTAAGTGACTTCCCCAGATAATTAAACATTTTACATCATCATCAATTCTGCAAAATGTTGTAAATATTTGTTCTGTTCATGTTGCAAATACAAAACAACCTGCATGATGTCTCATGAAACATTGTCCATCTGATCAGCCCTTGTAGAGAGGACAGTGGCTCCCAAGTGAAGATATCCTTAAGAGCTACATTAAATTGGCTTACTGTAGATTACTTTATGTCTGTGTACATGGATTTTCCTGTCTTTAAATTTGAGTAATTATTGGAGCTTCTAATTCAATACTTTGAGGTGTTTTTCCAGTTAAACCAATGTTGAAATGTAGTTTCATTGTAGTCTTATTTTCACAGTTTTTGTTCCATCTGTGATATATATGCAACAAAAATAATACCTCAAAAACTAAAGCGATCAACAGTATTTAGATAAAGAGACAGAGAGCTACACCTGTGTCCATCTTTGAAAATATATTTTGTGTATTTACAACATGGTGAAAAATACAAGAAGCATTGTGGTCCAGAGAGAGAGAGACCTTGTTGGTGTAAGTTATGAGACTGATCAGGATTGAGACTCCATTATTTTGTGGTTTTCCACACATACTACTTCAGAATTTATTGTGATGCATAAACTTTCTGCAGTATATATCCTATGAATGTCAAAGAATGGAAAAGTCAGCTTGATGTTGCAAACACAATTAGAATGAGATTGTAAAAAGACATTTCAATTTCTGTTGACAACAAAAAAAAAAAAAATCCATCAATTTGTGAAGGGAAGATTGTTACGCACGGCTTGAGGTCTGCGTCAGCTTGGATGGTGATAATATGGAGTCTTAAAACAGGTGGCATTAGACTTTCTTACAGGTGCATATATAAGCAACATATAATATACTTGTGGTTGTCCTTGGGATCTGAGATATGATAGACATATATATAATGCTGCTGTTCATGTATGAGTATGATAAGGCAGCATTATAGAGTTAGCGCATTTGCTCAACAGAGGTCGCTTTCTGCAGTAAAAACTGGACTTACCAGTATAATAATTTGTGACAAAATGTTGTGAAAACGGATACACAAGCCACTTCTGATTAATCAAGTTGTTAAGTCAAACTGAAATGTGGCATATTTTGACAAACGGGTACAGTAAAAGCTTTCAATGGAAATAGAATACTTTGGTTTAGTATATGTTTGTGTATTGTGTTGTATGTCAAATTGAAAGCATGTGTCATTAGTGACTTAGCTTTCCTGTTTTATTAGAATTAATGTAAATTCTATAAGTTCCACAGCATTTTTATTTTAGCTAGTTTGAGGTGTTTTAAGATGCTAGCAGATAATTTTGACCCCAGTCAGGAAGGCTTTATCCCCTGTTTTGACCAGACAGTCAATATGTTACTGACAGTCTATATCCTGGGGTACCAGCTGCTGGAGATGTCTGTGAAACATGGTATCTAGTACAGTGAAGCCTCATTATAATGACACCATCAAAATGTGTCGATTATCTGAATATGTCAGATAAACAGGTCAAATATTAAAGGAATTTTATTTAAGTCTCTCCAAATTTGTGTTGTTTACTGAGTATGTCAAATATCTTAGGGTTGTTGTAGTCAGGTTTGACTGTATCAAAATTAGAACACAGGGTGGTCTTTAAGGACAAATTCTACCATATCAGACTTCACACTGAGTATGGCTTCTTATAAAGTAACAACTGCTGTGTGCAAAACACATATTTTGTCGTTTATAAGCTGCTGGCCTCAGCATGTGTATATCTAAACACCAGTGATGTATTAGAGGTCTGCATGCTTTTATGCACATCATGTTGTGTAGATAACATTGGGGACAAATATTGAATTAAGGTTGAGATCAAGCATCAGTGATGCCCTGCCAGTGACCAAAAACAGATCAGTCTGGGCCAAACAATAGGGACTGCCGGCTATCATCATATAGACTGTCTGTATCTGGGAAAAGACGCAGGTCTGAGCAGTGGTCAGTGGAAAGTGACTAGATTGCAGCAAGAGGCCCTCACCCCATCTCGCCATCCCCGTCTCTGGGCCTGATCAGCATCCGGATGCCCACAGGGCAAGGATGTGGCACGGAGTTCCTGTAGAAAACCTGTTGTACAATAGATGTGCTTCTCAGGACTTTAACCCATTGCTGTCCAAATACAGCAAGATGTCTCCTGGCCATAGCTTGACATTGGACACTAAGGACAGGTTGGGCAGGGGTTATGTTTTGTGCTCACCTGAAAGCTTTTTCTGGGACTATAGGCTTGGGTTATGTATCCATCTTTTTTTTTTTCCTTCTCTTTGTGTGAAGATTCCGAGTTAAAGAAAAACCTGAGCTGGAAATGAGTAACTCAAATTCTGCTGGTTAACTGGTCAACTCACCCAACAACATTCTAAGCTTCCTTACTATTGGAGAGACTCAACAGGACAGAATGTTCATCTTGGCATAGGGTATTTTAGAGGCTGATATTTTAATTAAGCTGGAACACCAAAATGGGAAGATCCTTACCAACATCAAAGTGAAAACTTGCAGAAGATGACATTTTGATGAGAAACAAAGAGAAAACTGGTCACCTGGGACTTAGGGGATCTTTGGTATGTTTTTCAAATGCAGTTACCATTTGCCTCTCTGGGGTAACCTGTGCACCAGATCCACAGAATATGCAGGCAGCAGCTGTCTAAAGTTACCAGCAGACGACACAAGGCAATTTTGAAACACAGAGATATGACTGAGAAAGTTGTCCTGATCTAAGGCCACATTAAAACCTTTTCAAAAATCAATCAGCATACCAAAAATTGTAGATTTTTTTTTTTATAGATGGTGATGAAAAATACTTGCAGGTTGACAATTTCATACCAGTCAGAGGATTGTAAGGTCACAATGTTGACCTAAAGACATTGGATCATAATCTTGACCTTACAGGCAGGTACATCATGATCCTCTGAAAATTCAAGTGTGAAACCAGACATTGCACAGAATTACCAATAGATTGATTGTAGAAATGCGTAGCAGGCTGGGTATTTCACAAGAAGCAGAGACGGCAGGTAGGATGAAGCCATAACCAATACAGATGACTCTGTTGTCATCCCCGTGACCCTCCGCTTCCTCATCTGCCTCCCAGCATCTCCCTTGTCATCACTCTCCAGCTCTGCACAGTGTCAAAAGTACCTCCACCTCCAGGGGTTTTGTCAAGGAAGGGTCAGACGATATAAGGGCTGATTACTGGCCTAGTAGCCACCGATCCTGCCTAATTGCCCTACGGCAAGGATTAAGCTAATTTGCATATCTAGGGAATAGCTGGTTAATGTCATTCCTGGGATGTTTAAAATCACACAGACAATAGAGATGTAGGGAAGGTCATATTATCTGTGGACTTGGGACATTCAGTCTGCAAAATTTCTTGGATGTTCTGTAATTGTTGACAGTTTGCATCTATTTGTAAATATAAAGCTTGATTTGTGCAAATTTTATTAATTTGATTCAGTTTAGTCTTTGTCTAATCATTTGCTTATTTTATAGTGGCTCTTTTAAAATATATGTAAAATACAGAAACAACAGAACAGAGCTGGACATCAAAGCAAGCCCTGTTGTCCAGGACAAGTAAATCTTTTAGATCAAATGAAGTGTGGGACAAGTAACAAATCCTTAATTTCAGGCCCAGAAACAAACAAAAACTGCAAATGTTTTGCTGTGACAATACAATAAAGGATTTAACCATAATGATTTCCAAAATTTATATACATGACAGTTATAAAATTAAAATGCAATGATTTCAAATGCAAAATAATAAAAGCATCATAACCGAATAAATGATTTGAAGAAAGAAATGGAACATATTCAAAAAAAAAAAGGATTATATAGTTTTGCGTAAATTAAAATTTGATTTTCTTTTAAAATTAATGTTGACAGGCCCAGATCACGCTTTTCTGTTTAATCTTTTATCTTTGTTGTTATTGTTGTTGTCCTTGTGGTCATCGTCATGGTCATCATCATCAATAATTTTGAATCAGTTGCCCAGCACAAAAAGAAAACCACCTGTACTTTGCTAGCATGTACCAGGACAGGAAGTGTTTTCTGGTGTACACAGTATGGACAAACTACATACATGTACAAGATGACGGGTATAGTGGTAGTGGTGAAGACATCCCCAACATGTGTTTACTATAAACAGACCTCCCCTGCTGATTTGCCCTGTTCCACTTGAATAAAAGCTCAACACTTTCCATGATGGCTGACAGGCTGAGACAACTGGAATTCCCATACCCAAAGTGGTTTATTTTATGTTAGCTGAGAGTCCATGTAAATAGCTCAACAGATGTGGTAATTTGCTGGCTAGCTTACAATTAATATCCCTTCATGTGTGCTGTGAATTTTTCACACAGGGTGAGTCGTGAAGGAGTGTTATGCATACAAGTTATCACATCTTGACATGAAACGCTGTATTTTTCATTGTTTATTTGATTAATGAGACTGTCGGTTGTCAAGGATTTTTTAGTTTATTGCGTGGGGGTACTGTTTTGTCGCATCAGTCTCTGGTGGCAAGGCTGTGCTAAAATTTTATTGTCAGGCTAGCGTTCTTATTCAAAACTAATTACCAGCTGATGAAGAATGTGCGTTCTGTAATTATTGGTCTGCATATAATTTTCCGGGCACCCTCAAAATATCAACAGTAAATAAAAATGGCCCAGAGGCGGAGGCAACAGAAGCATGGAATAACCCTCCACCTTTTTCCAAATCTTCACTTACCCGTAACTTCAGGCTAGACTGAGTGTCATGGAGGCTTCAGTCTAAAGAAGTTTATGGTTGCCGTGGTAACAGGTTTGTTGTACCACTTCAGCCTTTCCGCAGATGCATGTAAACGATGGTACAATTGGACAAGTGGCAGACAATTTCTGAGCATGTTTGGAGGGATCACGGCTTGTGTAGCCTTTATACTCAAACTCACTTTGCCTGGCAGATCTATTTTCACAAACTATTTACCACCCACTAGTGCTTGAATGCTGCTTGAGGGTGTTTGCCAAATTGGATAATATCGCTCAATTTCTCTCAAGATAAAGGCATTCTAGCCGACCAAGTAGCTCGCAGATCTCTGCAAATGGACTAGCTGATGCCATCGGGAAAAGATATTTCTACCAAACTATGACATGCTCTAGACTACTGGGTTAAAAAAGTGTCATTTTTCAGAACAATAGCAACTTGAATTTTACTTTTTGTCTGTTTTCTTATTAATTGAAAATTGATTTTTCTTTTTATCTTGTTACATATATACAGCAACAAGACCTGAACTTTATTGTGCATTACGTGGCTAGTTTCATGTGCTTCTCATCCTCTCTAGGTTGTGTGAAAATCTGAAGAATTTGTAAAACAGTTGTAGAAATTGAAAGTGATCAGATGTGAGCCTGTGGAATGCTGCCTGAGTATCATAAGCCAGCAAAATAGAGTTTTTGCCCTGGCGTGGAGCCCGAGTAACTGTTGAGGGTGGGCCCATGGTATTTCATGGTACTTGAAGTTATGACTCTGACAATTGACCTGTGAAGTAAGGGTGACTGCAAGCACTTTGTATGAAGTGTTAATGTGATATCTACCCTCAGAGGGGCAACGTCACGCCCTCTGAGACCCTACTTAACCCAACTTATCACTCTTGACAGTTCTAATGCCATGGATAGCTTTTCCAACCTCATCACACACACTGGTTTTAGATAAAAAAGATAAAATATGATGGCAGAGGTTTAGTTTCCTGCAGCTTGATCAATTTATCTTGTTTTCTAATAAATAACATTAATTACTATCTGTTTATGAAAGAAAAAATATAGTATGATTTACATAAATATAAACTGTGAGAATTATGTTTCCAACATCATACACATACAAAAGTAAAGTCTCAAGTTGACAGGTCTTCCCTTAATGAGTGTAGATTATGCTTTTATCATAAACAGATAGAGTAATGGGGGGATAGGCACAAAAAACACCTGATTCCTTGCTGAGAGGCCTATGAGGACCCTGGTCCCCAGCAGGGCCCATATGACTTGTCTGTCTGCACACTTTGGTGGAATAAATTCAAGTCATTCACCATGACCCCCAAACCACCCAAGCACTCTACACCCATTAAAATTTCACAGCCACCATTTGATAAAGGCAGTGTCTGGTTTGTCTAATCCAGTGGCAAAGCACGGGTGGACTTTGGGCACTGGGGCACATTTCCACCATGATCATTAAATAATCAAACAAATCTCCTCCAAAGTCCCGGCTTCATTTAGGAGAAAGTTTAGCTTGTAAAAGCATCAGTTCTTTAACCAACAAATAATTAATGTGCAGGGTGCTCCAAGGAGAAATGGACTATGGAAGTTTAATTTTCTGGTTAAAACGTAGTGATGATGACTGTCTGTACAAATGTCTCCCAGTGGAGTCACTGGGGCATTCAAGAATCCCCCTGTCCCTTCTGCTATGGATGTGCACAAATAATTTATAGCCTTGGCCATGTTTTATGAATATTCTTCTGAGATCAATATCAACCATGGACCTTGGCTACTTTTGCATTCAGTGCATACAATGCTCGACGTTGCATCGGACCATCAGCCATTTTCGGCAAAATCCATTTGGAATGCCTCATTTTAGTGGTGTTAGCTAAGTATAGCACAGTATCAAACCAACACTTTGCAGATTCTTGAGTTGAGCGCAAAAGCCCTCTGAACAGCGTGACATGTACTTGTCTATGCCAAGGGTGAGAGGAGAAAATTCTGCCATGATTACGTTAACCATCTTTTAATTTCTCCCTGTGGACTGTTGAAATCTTCAGAGACTGAGTCTTGTATGCAATGCAGACACCTTCTTCACTAATACTATTTTTAAAAGATGGCTACGAGAAGTCCCCTTGTGTCAGCCTGCTTTAATAATGTGAATGGCTTATGAATGTCGGAGTATTTATACAGTATATTATCGCCTCTGCACTGTTCCCCAAGTGCTCGTTGGGCCTTATCAATACATTACATGGCTCTGCCAGTACATCACTACTTAATGTGTTGTTATTTGCAAACATTCTAGCAGCCTCAGGGTGTTTGGAGGAAAATTATAGAGTGGATTAATTTGTATTGAGCTTTGCTCAACACTCGGAAAACCAATGAATGCGGCCAGCTGACCCGGTGCTTGTGTTGGGATTCCTGCTCTGCTTGTCTGGCAGTATGATAGCCCCACCAATATGAAGTTAGCAACTCTTCTCGGGGAATTGTATGCCAATAAACATGTTTAGTTCCATGCTAGGTCCCTAATTAATACTTGAGAAGGCACAACATACCTAAAATTGGGGTTCTCTGAGGAGGACCAAGGTGATAAATATGGTGAGTCGCATACCAAATTGCTGGACTCCCTCAAATCGACAAAGGCTGTCTTTACAGGTGGCAGATAGAGATGACAAAATTGACAATAACGGATTGTTTCTATTCCTCGGACTAAGTGTGGCTTTCCTCTTGTTTTATTCTCCATCAGGATGCTTTGTTTCTCTCCCGCTGGCTATTGGCTCCTCTTTCATGGAGCAGTAACTTATTTCCATTTCTTGGGTAAGTATATTAAACACAGCAACATGTGAAAAGAAAACAGAGCAAGCTATTGCATTAAAAGATTAAGAATTAAATTTATATTTGATTAACTTGGATACATGCTTCCCCCACATCTTTGAAATATTAATTCCAATCAGCAGGCTGTGAAATGTTTCTGTCTCCATTTCGATATGTTTAGGACTTCAATAGGTATTTGATGTATTGGTAGTTGAGGTTAGTCTATATGGATGCTGGTAAAGTGGTTTTTACAGCAATTTGAGTTATCGCTTGACGGCTCTCAAAAGATATTTGTACAAGTACTTAACCTTTGTTCACAAGGTTATCAGCTGCTCTTGCCGTGTGTATTGTAAAATTGTATTACTTGAAACGCTCTTTGCGACCTGTCTTTCCCTGTAGCGTTGAAAATGAGGCAAAGGCCGAATGCCGCCAGGATCTGCCGTACTAAAAGTGTGATGCTCTTTACCCCCTCGAGGCCCCTCAAAACGTGGCAGTCTGTGCCCTGCTCATGGGACAGATAAGAAAAAATCATTGAAGGGGCAATTGAAGCACAAATTTAGGGTACATTTGCTGGAATCAGATCAGAGCAGCCACATGACTGACTTTGAATTTGATCTTAATATATTTTTACACTAATTGGACAAATCGGCACAGATAGCTAATTCTGGGCCTTGCTACCGGGAAAACTGTACATTAGGATTTGATAGCCCAGGCAACTGTGGAGAAGATACGTTGTTTCCCTCTCCATTTTCCACATCTCTGTCTGGCTTCGTCTTTATTGCTCCGAGCTGTGTCTTTTGTCTCCGTCAAAACTTGTCATGGAGCCTATTTATCTGCCTATTTCAAGCACACATATCTGTCCACTTAAACTCAGTAATGATGCACAACGCAGGATGAAGGTAGCTCTTGCTTTTCTGTAAGGATCCAGTTACAGTACTGTATCTTGGTCAATGGCTCAGGTGGAGAGTAGAATTGTTACGAAAACATAACATCCATTTTCACAAAATATAATTAGGTGAAACTAATTTGTGCACTCTGGTTACTCTTGTGTGTATCCTCACTTTTTGCGCTGTATTTTGGAGAAAAAGAAAAAAAAACAATATGGGCACCTGCACTTCTGGTATCATCATTAATTCTGACATGCTCCTCAATAAAACAGATGGGATGGCATTAATTAAGTTATATGTATACAATTTATATAAAGCTTGATTAACCAGGGGAGCCTCAGGGAATATATAATTCCTCCAGGATTGGCTGTATATCTGTGGGAGTACCATCATAAATGAAACCATTGGATATGTTGCAATATTTTTGAAACAAACTGCTCCCCTTAAAAAAAAGAAGAAAAAAAGTATCAAAAAGCAGCAGTGAAAACGTGTAACTTTAATGGATTTTAAATTATTAAACAGCTCCCACTAAAGCAGGTTATTTTGATGGTTGGCATGTATATGGTAGTTATCATAGTGTAAGGTGTCCTTTGAAATATAATCCCTAAATTATTCATGTATTCCCAGGGATAGTCACCACAGGGAATTGAACCATGTTCATATCTCTGCTTTTACTTGCTTCCCAGGGTTCCTGTAGACTGTTCTCCTCTTTATCTTTCTGCATACAAACTACCAACCAACCTTTGAGGCTATTCCCTTACCATGGTGCGCCACCTCCACTTGCCTGACAAATTCCACATGTGCTTCTCTTGCGAGATCTTTATCCAAAAACATATGGCAAGTTGTATGATATTCAGAAACAGCAGCCTGTGGCTCGCCTTCTCTACTTTTATGACCAGAGGAGGGATGTAACAAATAAGGGAGGGATGTTTTGATTTAGCGGAGGTGCTGACGAAACACCTGTTTTTCATTGAGAGCTGGGGTAACTGGAGCTTTATGTGTGTACGAATTTGTATCTAGTTGCTCTCTTGATAAGACCCTTCATCATCTTATCAAAAAAAAAAGTCTTCTTCATTACAAGCTATGCATTGTTGATTTTAGGGGAAACTGTGTCAATTAGCTGTGAAACAGTGGACAAACCCAACTGTCAATTTCTTCTCTGTATTACTGCAAAAGGTTAAGTTATTTTCTCCGAAGTTATATAGCTCAGGACTTTATAATATTTTTCAGGTCTTTAGTAGTAGTCTGTGAAAGATTAAACATCATTTATATCAAAACCCCACTGGATTAGAAGTTTATTAGGATCATGGTCCCCAAAGTAGATTTCTGTAACACTTGTTAAATATTATCTTGGGGGCTCTAAGCTGATCTTGCCTCTTACACAACATTAGACAGTAATGTGGGGCCCGGTGCCAAACACAATCCAAATCCATGGCTTTCTCCATCAGTTTATCTTGATGTAATGTGATGGAACATTTTTGTCCTGGTCAATGTACACGATATTTAAAGTACTGTTACTGGCTGTCGTCTTATAGACAACAGATGACTTCAGATGTTTCAAATGAGCAGGTATATATTCTGAAGTAAAAATGTAGATTTCTTGTAATGGTTTCCACATGTGAAACAAAACCTGTCCTCTTGGTGGAGCGTATCTGGTGCTGACTGGGCAGTATTACAAGTCTACACTGGTCTAATTTGGTCTAATTTGGCATCCCAGACCACAGTTAATCAGGGCCAGTGTAATACAGTTACGCTATGAAAATATTGACCTCACCATGATAAAGGCAATCCAGGTTTGGGAACATTGGGAAAGATCTGTGCTTGCTTGCTTTTGTACGGGACAAGTCTTAGGAGCCTCACTGGAGCTTGTTTATTTTTTCCCGAGATCAATCAGTCACCCATCAGTTACATGGTTTGATATGAAAACAAGACTGAAATTGGCCCGAACCCACTTTGTGCATATCTCAGTAGGAGTCCTGGTTGCTTTGTTGGCAGCCCCACCCCCCACTGTACATCTTGAAAGAAAGCCGCCTACCTGGCTGACTGTGGCCAGAAAATTGAAACTTCATGTAATGTGTTATCCAAGTACTGTGCCAATTAAGCAATAAAATGGATAAGTTCCTCTATCTGAAGTGCTCTAACAGATACTGTCACAAACTACCCCGGCTCAAATTTTGATTTATATTACCGTCCACATACAAATTATCAGGTCAGAAAAAAAAGTGTGAAAACTTCAAGAAATGAAATTGGCTACATGGACATTGACAATGATGGGACCTTTTGTTTGATGCTTGCTCCCTCAACCCTCAGATGTGGCAATAAACAGCTCCAGTGAGTCAGGTTTTGCCGTGATTCAGCCCAGACTGGCTAGTCCTCCTTTTGATCAAGTATGAATTGCAAGCAGGTCCTTGTGTGTGTGCGTGAAAAGTAAAAAAGCAAAGAGCGAGGGGCAGGATCGGCCAGGTCGGGTGGCCAGCCCAGACGTGGATCAGCTGTTGGGTGTTCGGCTGAGCGGCTGCAAGACCATAAATGCTGCATTAGGTACGGTGTGGTGGCTCAGATGTTCTGGCATTTTTCATTGTCACAATATCAATCAAACGCCCGGTATATTCCACAAATGAGTGCACACGCATGCCTGCTTTGTTCCTGTTACATGCTCAAGTGTATTATTGGGTTGTTTCCTGTTTCCGAATAGACAACCATATAGTAGTGCTAACCCTTTAATAATCCTGTTTGCCAAGAAGATCAATATTTCACGGCACAAAGAAGTCAGCAGTTTTATGTTTGTGCAAGCCCACTGTGATCAGGTGGCAACATGATAGAAACGTTAAAATATTAATTCATAAAGTACCCACTTCAAGATGAGCATCTGCGCAGGCATTTTCAATTCATCTAAAAGCTTTGCCCTTTTTATATTAAACCCAATTTTCCGATAGAAAATTGCCTATCATAGCTAGCTTCCATGGAGTAATTTTAGCCTGGGGCCATGCATTTGTTACCTACGAGCCGTAGCTTTTCACCATCTCCCGCAACCTATGAAAATTTTATTACTTATTATGTTAAATAAATAGAAAGGAAGCTGTTAAGGTTGGCGAGGATTCTTGCTGTCTGTTCAAGTGGTTGCTACAAGGGCATAGGACCACTTGTGGTGGACCTGCCGTTGAGAGCGCCAAGGTCCTTGTCTGCGGAGAGAGAGCTTGTCATTACTTGTAACGAGCAACCGGGGACTTCTTTTCCAATGCTTGATAAATAGCTGAAGAGCACTCGCCAAATATCCCCTACGCACCTGACATGTGCCTTGTTTGTTTGCTTACTGAATCCGGTAACCACAAAAGGCGAAATCTTTGCCCCTTGGATACTGCATCCCGATACCAGGACCCTTCAACTTAGGGTTGGCAGAAAGGTCCAAATAGGGCGAGCTGCAGGGAAGCTCAGCAAAGCAGGGGCAGGTTTGCTGATGTGCGAACTGGGAATTGCATTATGGGACTTCGCTTAAAGTCTATTGACTTAAGATTTGATGTGGGGAAGCATGTTCAATGAGGGCTATGAACCCTATCAAACTGCATTTTCCCCAAGATAAACATTGGGGATGGGCCCTGTGGTATACAAGCCGATTAGGAGTTCTTAACAGTTAATGTTATGAACAGTTTCTCCGGGACTCCCAGGTTCATAGCCAGGCTAAATATTTTTATTTGCCTTTGTGGATTGATGTTACCAAAGCACAAGGCAGGAAGCCTTTGCATTTTATAGTGTCCATTACAAATGTGATTATTTGTGTAGCTTATATTAAAACATGACTGTGGCATGTGTTATTTGTACACTACGGGCAAGCAGCCGCACATGTATTTAAGATAACCAGCAACCACAGGAGAAACAAAACCCATTCTAAATTGAACAGGGCATTATCCAACTGAATAGGCCATTATCTCACATTGTTTATCTGTTTGGGCAGTATAAATTCTTTCTGTGGGTTTATTTATGAGTGAGGGAATACAGACTACATCAACACAACGGGGAGTTTATATATAAAATACTGCTGATCTACAAACTTATTATATCATATGAATATTTATGGGTGTTTATATGTAAAATTTTGTTGATGTACAAACATGTAATATTTTGAAAATATTTTTGCTATGAATAAAATGCCTGAAAATAAGTGTTCAGATGTATCAGGAATACAAATGCATGTCAGTCGTGCTGCTTAAAAATTGTCACCACAACACAGTTTAACTCTATTCAAGAAAGTATTATTTTCACCATCAGTGAACACAAAAGTACGAGGAGCAAGTCTAACATTGGTCACAGCAGAAATTACAAGAAAGCTTAAATCACCACTAAGTGTGCTTGAAAAAATGAGGCATACAGTCACTGAAGCTGTGCAAATATAGAAGGAAAGTTGGGTCACTGTTAATTTGCCTAATAAAGTTATAGATGGTGTATTTCGTGAAGCAGGTGCGTCTGCCGTAAATAATTATAGCATGCTCAGTGGATGTGTTTTCTGTGGCACTGGCAGAGGGCTTTATTTGTGGCTGCCGTTATACATTATATATTAAATGTGGCAATAGATGTAGGGATGATGGCATCATATGTATCAATAATGAATGCTTATATTGTGTTCACATACCTGCCCCAGTTTAAATGAATTAACAGAATTGTGACGAAGAAGATGCACTTAAAGCACTGGTCTTCCGTGATAGTCATCTGATCAAGTTAACAAGTGAGCTCTCACTGACTCATCTCTGGTCTCTTTTTTTTCCACGCTCACGGCACCTGACTGAAAAGACGTTACATATCATAGAATGCCCAAATATCACAGTACAAAAAAAAAAGGAAAAAATTAATGGAAAATTTTAAAATTAAGTGCACTTGAGCAACAAGTTAAAAGATGAGGGTGTTTGTGTTTTTAAGCCAATAAGTATTCTCCAAAGCTTTGGAGTTCCCAAGTGAGCTGTTGGTCACGCTGGCGAGGTGTGGAGGATACTGCGCCACTTTAACCAGTATCTAATTAACAGGTAAATGAGGACTGATGGTGGCCAACAAATCGTGTCAACTTTTCAGCAATTTGCAACTGGTGGATTACTTTTGGTGCCTGCAGGTAACAAGCGAGTGAGCATTTTGTAAGGGCAACCACCCAATTTATCAAGCGTGCTATTGTGCCACCCACAAGCTTGAAAGCAAAAACGAGAAAACAATCCGAGAGAGAAAGTTTTTTACTTGCTTGTAAATCTTGTAAGCTCCCTAACAGCAGAATGAAGGTCAACTTTGATTATTTGACCTTTGTTCCAAACTTTGCCCATTGCTCACTTGTGTAGCCCACAATTAGCTACGTAATTGTGAACACTTTCCCCAAAAGGCCGACCCCATGTGTTCAAATGCTAATTTACTAAATTTCCATTGAGCAAGGAGTGAGCTATTAAGTAACCACTTTTACTACCCCATTAAGGTACCTCACATGGGATTTTTGCTGGCCATACCTGAGCATGTCTTAATAAACCCTGTGCAGCAATTAAAATGTAGGAGCTTTAATATTAATCTGACGACACTGGTAATTTGCCTGGCATTGGGTGCAGAGGGATTTGCCGGTTGGGTGGGTTGTGTGTTTCCTTGTTGGTATCTTGGGTTTCAGGAGGTTGGGTCCGGATATTTGTTGAGCAAGAAAAATGTGATATTTGACAGTTCCTCTCACTGGCTGAAAGGATCTTTCACATCATCTGTAATTAGACAGATGACAACTTGACTCTTAAAGAGTGACACCTCGTGGTGTCTCAATGGATTGATTTCTGTGAAGGGAAGCTACTGTGGTCAGTTTCATTTGATATACACGGACTGCATTCCTCCCGTGGAGCCTCCTGGGCACTTCAAAGATTTGTAAACAAAAACAAATCGAAAAGAAAACCTCCAGTTTTCTTGTATTCAACATTATAGATGTAATATTGTGAAAAAAAGGTTAAATGTAGAATATTTAGCTTTATTTTTGCTGTTTTAACTGGCTCCAGTGACAGCGAGGGGCTGGGATGGGTTATTGAACTATGGGGCACTTTTTGGGGGGTATATGGTTTCATCTTTTATACGTTGATGTGCAGTTTTTCTTTTTGGAAGCTGTGATTCCAGTTTTGTCAAGAAATACTACTTGCTTTGAGCAGAAATTATTTTTGTGATTTTAATATTTATACAGCATGTTTGACAGGTACAGTTTTTGGTGACCCTGGCAATTGTCCTATTAGAAGCCAGGTTTTGCTGCAAAACTATAAAAGTCACTAACTTTGAAGTGTAGACAAAACATTTACGGAACATCATTGTGTCTTTAGTGCAATGAGAAAGTTTATTTTGATTTCTGTTGAAGAATTGAATCTTGTTACTTGTGCTCAAAGTGACTAATACAGGGAATGATATGTTCCATAAGGTGATACACTCGGCTACCTGTCATCGTGTGCAATCTGTCAACATATATGGGAGCCAAAGCTATCAGGTGAAATCCTGTAATGCACTTTGTTTCATTGTATTTTTATTTTTGCTTGTTTTCCTGATAGCATGAAAGTAAAACCCCAATGAAACAGCATTTTGATAAAGGTTTAATTTGACCTATGTGTGAAATAGTGAGATTTAAACTTCAGTTAAATGCCTGAAAAGCATAAGCCATGAAAATTTATACATGCAAAAATATATACATCAACAGTCTGATGAACATTTTTACCTGGCTGTGGACCAATGTCTATTATCATAATACCGGCAGATCAGGTGGCTGTATAAACATAATACACAGGCCATGTCTGTCAGGTTGTCTTGATTACACAGCAATAACTTGATGTCAGTCTGCTGGTCTTCCAAGGTTCCTGGGGAAGAGCCAGCAGGGAAAGTGCGTGTGCTGATACTGTAGAGGGCGCTTCAGTCAAAAGGGCTATGGCTGTATAATCTCATTACTTTCCACTGCAATCTGTAGCTAAACAACCTTCAAGTTGTATTTAGAAATACTAGACGTGGGTGTAAATCCAGGCATAAAGCTGTTGATCATAGATTTCGTAAGCTCACCTGTGAAGGAACAAGTTTTTAAAGTTACTGTCACGTTCAAATGAATGGGAATAGGGAACTCAAGCTTGCAAAAAGTTCTGCATTTGGTTGTGCATTCAGCCTTATTCCCAAAGGACTGATAATTGTGGCCTGCTCAATGCCCTCTTCATATATTGACATCATTGTAAATTACCTTTAGTAGTGTTTTGACACCCCCTCCCCCTTTTTTTTGCAACGGGGGGGGTTCAAAAGTTCTGTAAATGTACGTGAAAGAGAAATTATGACCAAAACAACAACTTAAAAATTCTGTCAACACCAGCGATTCAGTTAAAAATGAACACGTTGACATCAGTCAGAAAGGTGTGTAATGACACGAATATTCAGATATGAATAAATAAAATTTATTTAAGAGTTGATGAGATAAGTGACAGACATTTATCACCAGTTTGACGTACCCTGCACTGGACATTAAAATTAAAATGTATCGGTGGAATGGTGTCATTGTACTTAAGCAGGTGGTCTATGGATGTCTTATGCTCTGCCCATCCTACCAGTATATCAGGTTTAGGCAAAAAAACAAACCCCCATAGAGACAAATTATACAAACTGCAATTAGTGGAGTCTAATTGCAGTGTAGCCCTTCAATCAGTCAATATTGATGATTATTTATAGCTGTACCCAACCAAGACCTCATTCTGTATACCTGAGGAGAGTGGACTGGGATTACAGCCTACGGGTGTATTTGCTGACAAAAAACTGAAACTGTCTCAGTTCTCTGAATCCTGCCAAAGTAAAAGCCACACCACAGGTTGTACAAGTAGCTGGACAAAGTGCCAGCAAGTGGTTCATAGATTAAGGTGTTACTTCTCTCCACAGGTCACTAATTTAATCCTGTCTGGCTCCTCCTGGTTAGCATTAACCAGGGTGGCAGGTCCACGACCAACCAGACCCCTCAAGGACTCCCACAGAGGCACTAAGTCTAGGCTAAAGTGGTGGAGATTCTTTGCGAAGTTTAGAGTCTGTTAAGCTGACTTCATGTATTGTTTTCATGTCAGAAGCTTAAGTTTGTGAGTGATATTAAAGGGGGGGGGGGTTCTGTTTTTGTTTTTTTTTATGTGCATGTGGGGGGGTTGTGTACTTTAGAATAGTTAAGTATACATGCACAAGTGTGTTTTAAGTAATGTTATTCAGTATGCCAAATACATGTAGGTGAAATTATGCAGGTAACTTTTTCCCATAATACTTCTATGTAGCAGTGTTTCTGTTCAAGATTTTTTTTTTTTTCAGGGGGTCACAAGAAGGAAAATTCAGGGAAGGAAACTAGATTTCCACAAATTTTACATGTAAATAAACAAGACTTGTGACCCTTAAGAATTTTCTCAGAGGGTATTTCAGGTTTTGAAAGGGTAACATACCCCCATTTGGGGGTTATCGGAAACACTGTGTAGTGAGTTACACCTTCACAGATGTTGATACAACAGTTTGTTGTACAATATAGCATAGCTTACTGCACACTGGTTTCCTTTGTGAGGCCAAAAATGAATAAATAAATAAAAAGAGCCACAACTTAGTCAATGAATGAATTACTAAATGACAACATTATCACCACACTCAGTAAACTGTGACTCTCTTCACAGATGGTTGATCATTCTCATTCTTGCTTCAATACGCCAGATTTTCAGTAGACTGGGCACTCAGTCGACTGTGCTCTCTGGGTTCATTAGCGAGTGATGCTGGCTGCTCGACTCTGATGGAGCAACCAAGTGGAAACTTGACGGGATATTTGTTTGTAATCTATACATCATGGTCATGCTTGGTATGGATTGTGGGGCTCGTGGTATGCCAACTTTACACGCTTTATGCGCCCCCCCCCCCCAAAAAAAAAAAAATAGAAAAGAAAAGAAAAAAAAAATGAAAACATTGCAGGTTTCTTGTAGAATGGCAATAGCATTGAAAGAATGTTGTGGAATTAATATAGGAGAATATTAAAATATTTATGAATTTGGATTGGTAAAATTAATGTGCAATTTGTTTTATTAGATTCTAAGAATTCCTAGCAAGGTAAATTGTGTAGAGGACATGTGGTTACTAGTTGCATTCTGGCTACAGGTCCATCAATTATTGGAAAGTAATCAAATTTTGTAAGCTGTTTTTCCAGCCCTGAAAAAAAATACTTGGAAAATACATGTATTTGTTTAGGAAATGTTATGAATAAAGCCCTTGAATTAGTAACTTGTCTTCATAACCAACAAAATTTGCTTGCAATAGATATGTAGAAACTCAATTGACAATGCATGATACTTGATATCAAATTTAATTTGATGATGATTTTCATCTTGTTGAGTAGCCATGAGTGACATTGGTTCTCATAGACAGTAAGTGCCAGACACACTATTGTACATACATGACCTTGAAACACAAAATAAGGTACTTGGCAAAAAAATGTCCTGTATAAACCCTTTGTCTGCTAAAACTATTCTTTTGTCTCCATGTTTTAAATGTGCTTTTCCTAAATTTGCCATACACATTTAAAATTCAGTATATCTTTTTCTTTATGAAATTTCAGTACCGTGGAATTTCAAGGTTTACTTTTTGTATTTGTGTTCCTCTTCAATAACACACATATCATATGTATGTTGTTCTTAATCTTTCTCCGGTCATCAGGCTTATGGAGCTTATCTCTCTTAACGGGTTGAGTGTTGTAATCTCTGACGCTTGTATTTCTAATGGCCATGACTGAGTAGCCCCATGTAATCCGTGGATGCTCGGTGCACACTAGAGAGTCTCATGGGTGCAACTTGGGCTTTGGAATTGGAATGGTGCATTTTAAAAATTGACAAGAATCACTTTAGTGGCTTGTTGAATCTTAAACATTAGGTCCCCCATCACCACAGGCCTGTCCCCAAAGCCACCGTGGGTAAACTTGTGGAATGGTAGAAAGTGTATATGTTTAATTGGCACACAAAGCGAGCCATCAAAGGACATAGGATGCCACTTAATATCGCAGGCCACAGCATAAAGAGGAGACTAGGAGAGAAATCCCACGAGGAAGAGCACGTGGTCTCAATCCACCCAGGACGGAATGTGTTAAACGTAAAAGCCCATCGTTTAGCATGGATGAATGGACAACGTACACATGCAGGCGAGCAAAGCAAACTTAACCATGGCACCTGTGACACAATTCAATTCTACCAGTGGACATGTATGCTAATGACAAAGTGATGTTTGCTACTTTTCTGCAACTCGATTTTGTTGCGGGGAGCACAGGGAAGGTTAACTACAAAGCATTACCAGACCTGTCATCAGACTTCAAATAGCTGCAGTACCATTGTTATTCAATGAAACCTTGATTATTTGTCTGTGTTTTTTTTCTATTTTTCCCTAAATTTGAGTTGGATTGAATTGGATGAATTTCATAAGCTTTAGCGTATGTAGATACTTCCAATTGAAGGTGGTCTCAAGTGGTATTCAATGCTTGACTCAATGGTAGATTACGGACTTCCCAGGGGGTAATGCAGGCTTTGAAGTTGACTGGGCCACGCTAAATTTGAATTTATTTTAATTTTGGTATAACAAACCTATTAGCGCCCTCTGTGTCAGTCTCCCAGCATGTCTTTCTTTCTGCCTTGAATATGGTGATCATCTTTCCTGACAACATTTGGTGACTGTGAATACGATTATCCACACAGACCCATGATAACACAATGTTATCTTTCTTTCAGACAATGAGTTGCAGATATTTTTTGGTGAAATGTTCAAGTATGGGAAATTATTTGTGTCACATATATATATTGTGAGTGTTATGAGAACACAAGATTCAATTTTGATGTATGTTTGTAGAAAACAAAGGAGATTGGTTCATAAATATGTTGTCATTGGTGTTTCTTTTGGGTAATAGCCTTAGCTATTAAGCAGAGAGAAGAGTCCCTTGGAATGCAAAGGTGGAATATAATACAGTGAACTGTTGGAAATGTTTTCCTGTATTAGATCTGCAGTGATGATAAACATGTGCTTGACATTCAGCAATAGATGAAAGGAGAAAAGAATACAAAGTGTACAAATATGTTGGGATTTGGGGTATTTTTTGCTTTGTTATATATATATATATAAATATAACCAGGTATTTTGTGATCAGTTTTACTGTCCGAGGGAAGACAATGCGTGTAAAAAAAATTTTGCAAGAAGCAGTGTTGTTGGATTGAATAGCTTGTTGTATGTGGGATAATGGAATTGTCCCAAGTGCTGGTGATGTTTGAATGCTGATTGGGAGCGACAAGTTGGAGACAACAGATACCCTGGCAGCCTGGCTAGATTACCCATCCACCCTGGTTTATGCAAGATAGCACACTTGACAGGAGAGTAATTCTACATTGTACAAGATCCACTGTGTGTGTGCAGGCTTTTATTAGCAAATCCATTTATTGCAATATAATGGAGTCTGCGATAACCAGGAATTTGGAGTTTATGTCTATGATTGAGGGTGAAATTCAGGGGTGAATTAGAGTAGGATAATGGAAAGGGGTTGGGTAAATATTAGGTGTTAGATTTGAGATTTTCTGAGAAATTGTTAAGATTCTGTAAGTGCATCATGTATGTAGTCTCTCATACGAAACATGCAATCGAGTGGTCAACACAGAATGACATTCTGGTGAAGATAATGGTCACTTGATCGTGCCTTCCTTGACCCGCAGTGCACTGCTTGGCACACTCGCCGAATTTACTTGAACATGTAAGTTGATTCAGAATCAAATAGCGCAGTATTATGCTACTAAAATTAATATGGTCTAATACTTAAAGACATTTCGCTGATCTTCTTATCCTGACAACCAGCAATTTTCTGCTCGGCTAGACTCTGTTTCAGTCACTTCATTTTCCCAATTCTGGCTTGTTTTCCTGCGCTTGGGGAGTCAATTTCCTGCTGACTGGGCCCCAGGGAATACAGGTCTCCCCAGTGAATTAATGCCCGGTCCCTGCGGACAGGCCAGGCATGATGCAGAGGGTCTCTAGACCTCAATACAGTAAATACCAAGGGACACACGGCCTTGTGGTTGTGCCAGAACATTTTGGCTCCACAACATCGTGTATACTTTTGACATCAACAGTAAGAATGGTCATACAACCATCCTACACCACAGATCAGCAGTTTGTGCACGTCCTCACACCACCATGGGCAGATGACAAGCAGTCATTGCAGATGGCAATAGGAGACATTTATGCAAATGAAGTTGGGTTTCCCGTGAGACTGGACGTGCACCGTCCATAGTTATGGGCACCATTTGTGTTCCGAGTTTCTCCAGCCATCATTGACTTTGTTCAGACATTGACATGAAATCATGGACATTACAATTTTTAAATATACCTTCATATTTACCTTGCAATTTACAATCAATACATTTGTGGTGATATTCACAGTAAAACTTCTTGAATTGACTGAATGCATTGCATGATTAATATTATCAACAAGTTAATGTCATGGAAATGACCCACACTGTGATTCCAAAATGGCTTGTATGCATGACAACAGGTTTTTAAATTGTTAGTTTCCATGGTTACAGACTACAATGGTACCTGCTGTATGCAACCACTGCTGTGAGCAGCCGCATTGCTTTTTTCGGTCACTAGGTATGAACATAGGAGTCAATTTCTTTGTAAAATTTACCTGTGGTGACAGGTCATCTGCTGTATGTGGCCATGTTTTGTTACACCAACATCCTGTTACATTCCATTAAATTTGTGCACTGTGTACCTTTTTAGTGGTATTTGGTTGGTGTATAGTTTTGACCCCCATTCTGATGATATCAGGTTGGGTGTCATATTTTTTGAAAGTGAACCAAATTCATAGATTTTTTGCAGGTGAAGGTTTAAAAATCATATTTTTTCCTGTTTCTCATTGCTTTTCTCACTCTGTGCTTGAAATTTAACATTTTTCATAAAAATTGTACATTTTTGGCTGTCCAATTTTTGCCAAAATGTAGCATTTAAACCTCAATTTTAAAAAAAGTGTGTGCAAGTGTGGGCTTCCAGCCTTTCAAGAAGGCAGCCTACATATTTTGAGCATAGGTACCTTCCCCCACCCTATACAATATTCCAGCTGAAAGAAATAAAACCTGAAGGGATTAAAATATTTCTCCTACCATTAGAATACCAGGGAGGGTACCTATACCCCTGCAAACAGTTGAGATTTGGATAAAATGTTGGGGGGGGGGAGAGTAGAGGAGGATTTCTCCAGTTCTGTCTTTTGTGGTTGTAATGAGTGTAACTGTAAAGGTTACCATGTTATTACTTCACAGGCACATGTATTATTCTACATGGCGTCCAGCGGGAGGCAGCCACAGAGACAGCCACAGTGTTGTGTGTATTGGCTTGTTTACTAAATGAAATACATATTATTTTGATTATGACCCCCCTGTCTTAGTCCAAGTTGTATGTTTTGGGGCTGTTTACAAAAAAAGAAGATCATCAATCAATCAATCAATCAATCAATCAATCAATCAAATCAAATAAATGCCAAGCAGTTTGATGCCAGTACAATGTTTATAATTGTTGATAATAGTTTAGTGATGCAAGCCGTGTTGGTGCAAGTGTATCCTCAGTAGACCAAGGGTTATAGGCCAGTATACTATGCCCACAGACACGGATACAAGCATAGACACTCTTGTGATGTTATCCATACATCAGAGACTCCTTCATTAGAGGATTACCTGCTTTGATAAATTTTGAATGCGTCTAGGTTAGATTGTTTGCGGACTAGCTGATCAGATGCTAAATCGTAGGTGACTGCATGCTATACTTTAATATAATAACAGGATGTTTTTTGTTTTCATGCACACAAGCTGTCTGACAGAAGCTGTTGATGTCGTTCCAAGATATTCGATCAACGTGAAATTCGCTGTCCAGAAGTTGCACTGAATTATTCATTGTTTATTTTTATTGTCATTACATGGGATATTGTTCCAGTTGACTGAGAACACGATCCTGCGGAATAGGGTAAGGTGCAGGAACTGGGGATCAACCGGTTCACTGATGCTAGACTCCGCTCAAACAAGACAAAAACCAAACTGCGAGATGAGGCTAATACATTATCATTTGGTAGTGGCTAATCGGAATGGACACAAGCATATGACTAACTGATCCTAGTCAGAGCATCCACAATGATTTAACATGTTTTGATCCAACTCTTCTGAGTTCATTTGCATTATCAAGCGTAGGTTAAGTTCTCCTACATGTATTCCCCAAATATAACGGGTGGAAAGCTGAGTTTGGAATCAGGTGAATTATGGGATAAGGGAGGCATGAATAATTGACAGGGGGGAACGGTTCATTTTGTGTGATTTCCTTGTGAATACATGACAGCTGGATAATTGTTTCCCAGCGAACAATCTTGTGTTACTAGTCATGAATAGGGATGTCTATTACTAATTTATACACAATAACATGCTAATATAAATTATGAAGTCATTCATTCAAGACTGCTTGATGCAATTCAATCGCATGTGGATGGGCTTGGAAAATCGAGGATTGACAAAAAATTGGAGCCAAACAGGTTCTGTCCATGATAAAATTTGGTTTCTCACACAGAGAGACTGGTAACTGAAGCTGTCCAATTTACAATTCATGAATATTTTATGGCGGGAAGATAAGCAGTGGCTGACAGTTCATTTTTCATTTGGTCCTGCAAGTCTATCTCATCTTGCTGTTGTTATCTTCACTTGATGACTGGCATACAATGAATCTTTCATTTGCCAGGAGATAAAATATATTAGCTCGTTTCCACTCTCCCTTGCCTGCAAGAGGAATTCAAATATCAAGATCTGGAGGTATTGAAAGTGTCTTCTCCATGTATCTTATTTTCCGTTGCTTAACACGTAATAAAGGCTTGCACGTTCCTCCCTTGCTTTGTATGCAAAGTCAGCTGTACTGAAGTAGGCATTAGTAATACTTCTAACATTGATGAGGGCATGGTAATGGGGGAAGCCTAAAGAGAGGTGGGTGGGGATTGACTGTATTTTACCACCTTATTCCCCAATAAATACCCCTGTCAGGATAAGACGTCTGATTAATGAGATATTGGTGTCACAGGCAGCAGCATATGCAATATGTACCTGGTAACATTTTGAGGCATTTGGTACAATCTGGGCGACAGATGGGATGGGTAATATGAAAGTGGGATTATTTTACAAGCACATGGGATGTATGGCAATATTTTAGGAGTGACATGGTAACATTCCAAGTCAGTGTCTGATGATCAGACATGGTACATTTTGGGGGACTGGGGAAGGCATTATTTTTATATTATATAGGATTGTGACAATTTTACAAGCTTTTATGCACTGGGCATTTTTATTTACTATTCTTGCATAGTGAAAGCCCCTTGTGAAAGCCCCTTTATTATTTCATACTAACCATCAATTAAATTTCCTTACTTCCTGTACCTCGTACAGGGCAAAATGGTTCCCTGCAAGGACTCTGGGACAAATGTGCAGTTGTCATAGGCTTGTGCACAAAGAAGTCATTAACTGTTTGCTGTATTGTTAAATGGAAGCTAAACACTGTCCCTGTGTCTCAATCTCAGTGTCCTGAATAGGCAGTTATTTAATGCATTCAAACTATCCACACAAGTGGAATTTGGTCCTTAATTCAGTGCAGAAATTGTAGAGGGTCCAAATTTGAAACATCTGATATTTTGCACTTTGCAGCTTATGCCCTAGGCAAGTATTTTATCACATTAGATAAGAATTCCTTACAGTCGATTAGACCATTTGAATTAAATGGTTACCAGTAATTCTTAACTCCATAATTGAATTAAATCATTAGTTGCCAGACTAGCATGTGTTTTTGATAGTCGGTTATTTAAATCAGCCCAAAATTGTGAAATTTGTTAAATTTGAAAGTAACCGTCCCTGGAAAATATTCTTGGGGTCTTTGTTTTTCTGAGCACAAATACCAAGTAAAAGTTTATCATACAGGGATCCTGAGACTGAGACTGAGACTAAGCCACGAGACATCCTGCTGTTGACAGAACATTGGATAAAATCATCTCTCTCTCTCTCTCTCTCTCTCTCTCTCTCTCTCTCTCTCTCTCTCTCTCTCTCTCTCTCTCTCTCTCTCTCTCTCTCTCTCTCTCTCTCTCTCTCTCTCTCTCTCTCTCTCTCTCTCTCTCTCTCTCTCTCTCTCTCTCTCTCTCTCTCTCTCTCTCTAAGAATACCACCCCTGTTCTGTCTATGTTTATTGCCTGTCATGAGAGGCCACCTTTCTTAGGAGACCATTTCATTGAGACAGTTAGGGCAGGCTGTCGTCACAGGCGACAGGACTGTTGTGTGTTCTCTCTTGTGGCCCTGTTCAGCAGGCAAATTGCTTTCCTGCATGTACTCTTTCATTGCTAATTTGAGCAACAGTTGATGTGCTGTGGACTGACAATTATACTAGGTCCATTTTCCATGTCAAGAGACTTTCATTCAAGTACCAGGATACCTGCAGTTAAAGAGACCATAAGAATGCTCCAGGTCAACAGCTTTCTTTGATGTCCTTTTGACACACCCTGCCCGAAGCATGCTGAGGAGAGCTGTTAAGTCAGTCCAAACTTGGTGCTGAAAGAGTTAACAGAAGATAAGGCCTGGAACTTGAACACTGAACAGTTCTGGTATTCATGTGTGTGTTTACAGCAGGTGGTGGATACAACGTGTTTGTAACACCCCAAAAGTAAGGGTTTAAATTTCTGTGGATATGTTGATTTTTGGAGAACTTTGTCTTGACAACCCTGTCAGATTCGTCATATTTGTATTTTGGATCACTTGTGTATTCATTCAGTTTCATAAATATTAATGAGCATAGGGTATGGAAGTTTTATTTGTATTTTGTGTGAGCATATACATGTATTGAAGTTGGTTTAGTCCATGAATATTAATGGGCCATTGTGTAAAAAGTTAGAAAAAATATTAAAAAATTATGTAAAAAGACACATAACTTCAGAAATGACCTGTCAAGTGCTTGAGGTTACTGATAATACACCTACATAATCTTATAAATCTAATCAACATATTTATCAGTAAAATCTAATGCACTAATAGCTGATTGATTTCATTATTTTTTATGAGAAGCTTATGGCCAACATTTGGACTTGGTTATAAGCATTGCTTTTAAGAATTATTCCAAATCAAGAGCAGTAAAATATAGTTTTTGTTTTAGGTAATCATGTTTCATGACATTAGATTGGGTACGTCAATGGCCTTGTTCTGACAAATTTGTCATTGAAGAGCATTTCAAATTAACATCCAGTGGGACAGACTTCATGCGGGAACAAATATTGGTGCATGTTTGTCATTATTTCTATTGTTTATTTTTAACAGAAAAGTAATGACAATTAATATGAAAATTTAAAATGTCAATTCAGGATATTATATTTCAAGGAATTTGAGGAGTATTGTTGATAGACTTCCAAAACTGATTCTATTAGGAGTGCACGAACACCTGATCTGAAGAACCTGATCATTAAAGTAATTAGGAGCTGACCTACATCTCGCCTTAAAAGGTGCTTGCATGCAAGCATGGTAAATGTAGGCAGTCAGCTTATACTAGAATACACACGCAGGCAGGCGCTCCACAATATGATAATAACACAATAACATGCTTTACCCGCGCGCAAGCCGGGAAGTCGCCTTGTGCAATGTGGAAATGTTCATTATTTACATACATAATTTAGACCTTAATAATACAACAGTACGTTGATTTCGATTAATTCAGTGCTGTTTCATTAATTCGGCTCTGTTACAGCACGAGCTATGCCGATTCCCAGCTGGGGAGGTACAAATAACTCACTAAAGTTTGAAGGGGTCCCAGAGGCTTTTTGGGCAAGTAGGGACAATTAAACTGCTTAAAACACAATGAAAGTTTAAGGCTAATTACACGGACAGACTTCTATAGTGAGTTGAAGTTCATTGCAAGTTGATTCAAACAGAATAACTGGTTCATTTGCACATTGGACCCTCAAAGGTACCCAAGTGGCCATTTCAAAAGTATAGGTCTGTCGCTGGGGTCCCCCACTTGAACACAACACAGAAAAGGTGACAATTGGTAGTCTCTTGTTGTCGAGTCCCACAGGGCCATCTGTACACAAACCACCTTCTATTGTTGACCAACAGTTGCAGTGGCCCGGACGTGGCAGATGCTCACTTGGTGCACTGACAATGCCAGGTAACAAGTAAGACTGTTAATTCCGGGGATTTCTGCTGCAAATTAGCCAAGCCCAGCAGCCAGCGCTTGAAAGTGAGACCAGAACAAGCCCAAACAACACAAGCGTGTCTTTCCACACCATTGCCAGTTACCGTAAACACTGTCATTCAGACGAGATGCATCAACAATGAATGCCATAGCTAAAAGAGACCCCTGGGGGGCAGAGCAGGGTAATCAAAGTGCGACAAAGTCACCCCAAAAATGTGACACATGTTAGAAAATGGCTGGCCAGTATTTTATACCAAAAAAGAAAATCAGAGACTTTGTGGGAAAGTGAAAGCTAAACATGCTGCAGATATGCCAGTGTTATAGGGCAGGGGGGAACAATTTACATGACAGGTGCCCCAACTTGACCTTGACAAAAAAAAATTAAAATAAAAATAGTGGATACAATTTTAAGTCTTGTTGGGTAATTATGTTCTTGACAGTCGTCACCTGTTGGAAGACATTTAAAGCTCTTTAGTTACGTGCCAATACCAGTCATTTTTTGACTGACACTGATCAGTGTTCATTTAACTCTCTTCCCCACTTGAATTAAGACTTTGTCAACAGTTTTCCTTAGCATGGGTTTAGCAATCCATGCCAAGGAAAAGTGTTGACCTGTGGCATGTGATCTTGACAGGTATACAATTTTCATTCAGATTGTTTTTCATTGCTGTTGAAATAAGCTGAAAACACTGAAACAGACCACATTTGACCACCAGCCGGCCAGTTTAAAGGGGAAAGGGTTCAATTGAAAAATAAACAAAATTGTGGACTGTGATTACAATTTCTTTCCTGCAAACTGGAATAGGTGTCAAGATATACATGCATGTTATCTGCTCACTATTGATAGACAAGTAGAACTGGGCAAATTACTGCTGTTAGAATGAAAATATTCTCTTAAATTCAGCCCCTGACAAACAGCATTGGACAAAATGTAAAATTGCATCGAGGTTGTCTTCATGCTTCAATAATTGCTGAGTTTGTTGTTGGAATTATTATTGCATTTATATACTTCTACTGTTATAGACTGACCCATGGATGCTTGATATGAGGCTTTTGTTAACAGGAAAGATACTTTGTATGGGCTTGTAGAGTGAGGTTAAAAACTTGTCATTTACTATACCCAGAGTAATGTGGATAATATGTTTTAATAAGCATGTCATTAATTTATGTGTACATTTACTGATTTGGGTGTAAGATAGTATGAAAGTTGTTCATGTGTATAAGGATTCTCTGCAGGATTTGCTGTTTGTGCAAACAGATTAAAAATAATTGTATCATTTTCACAACACAAATTTCATCTAAAATTGAGCATTTAGTTCAGTTTTGTTTTGACTGAAAGCCTAAAAAATGTTGCATTCAAAAACACAGAAAAATATTTTTCCAGCATGCATTCAGAGTAATGACTTAATCCAATAATAGCCAGAATAAATATATAAGCAACACACAACAATGTGGTGTCACCCGTGCATGGCAAAAGACAAACATGGAGAAAGTGTGTCGCATAAGTGCTGCGTAGCATTGACACTGAGACAGAGACAAATAAAGATAGAAGTGTGATCTATACACTTTATTCCCAGTGGCCCAGTTGAGCCTTATATCTTGACTTGGATGATTATTATCCGACTTGGGGACCACTTTTAAAAGGTCCCAGAGAGAGACCAAATGGTGTGAAGCTAGACATGCCCCATGGGGGTGAACCAATAGATTTAGTAAACCCCTTTGGGAGCCCCAGACATGTGGGTTGGAAATAGAGAGGCTGCAATTGGTTGTCGAGTGTATGGGCAAAAATTGAGAACATTTCTATTCCCCACACATGGGAAGAGTTTCAGTGTCATTTAAATCTTACATGAGGATGGGGCTGTGACTACAAATGAGCAAATAAATATGAAAACAATTCTGTGATTATTTGTGCGGATGTCTGAATAGCACAGAAGTTTGTATTCCTCGTGTGTAGATGGGGTATAGATTGGTGGTCGGTTTCTATTTTGTGGCTTACCATTCAGTTAACATCATGGCACCCGTCTTGCATTTTATAAAAACAAAACAAGGAAGGAAAATATAATTTAATTTAAGGAAGATACCTGAAGTACAAGGAACGCAATCTTATTCAAAGGAATTATTCATTTACTGGCTTTAGTTACGAGGAATAGTTAAAAATACATGAACATTTTATTGCAGTGGTGCATTTGTGGGCAGTCCCAGTGGCATTGTAGTGGGTTGTTATAAACTGATCCATCAACAAGGTGATCCAAGGCAGATGATAAAACCGAGCTCCTTATAACAGGTCCATTTTGCCTGGCTCCCAAACATGTTATGAATTGGCAAATACGACAGTTTGTCAGCCACAAACACTTTCATTCCGTTTCGTGCTTGGAGAGACATTTATCAGAATGCATGCAGCCAGATCGGACAATTTGAGAAGTAGTTGTGGAGACAAGTCCAATATACCAAGCTAATGCGAGACTGTAGCACACCATACTGCACCAAATTTATTTGAAAACCATGGGGCGTGCATTTTCTGCACCGGGTATTGGCAATGAAATGGGATAAGTTTGTGACATGGGGTATTCACTGAGGCAGGTGGCTGCGGCCCAAAGATAAGGCTTCAAATCTATAAAGTTTTTCGCTGTGTCATTTTTCTTCTTTCGGTTTCTGTTTGGTTCTGGTGATAAGTTTTTGACAAGATAAGAGTGATATCAGTGGATAATTGCAAACCAATTTACATAATGTTAGTGCACATGGTCTGAATGATTTGTTGTTTTTGGTGCAGACCTCGTAAAATATTCCCTTTGCTCGATTTTTAATCCTCCCCCTCCTGCTACCCAAGTGTAGCTTCAGGCGTCAGAGAGAGAGAGGTACATTCACCAAATTGATGATCATGAAATAAGTGTCGACAAGAAAAGCAGAGAAAGCGAGAAAATTAATAACGATGACTCATTCACATGTCTAAATGTTATGATGCCAATTCTGCTTTTGTTTGTCGTAAAACCTGCGTCTCCTGACAACTAGTCATTATGAGCTTTCCTTTCTCTCTGCTGAGCCCCACATGTGGAAATTTCAAGGTAGAATTAAAAATTTCCGAGGTGCCTTCAGTTTTCCTGGCCTTTGGTCCATAAATTGTATCTGGAATGCTTCCACGATAGATATTAGATTGTAATTATCAAATTGTACAAATTTCATGCCTGATTATATTTGCATTATTTGGTCATCAAATTTTGCAGTACTTGAAATTTTCAAGGTGTGCTATGTGCTGTACTAATGAAGATAGACTATGGAATGTTCTTAATCTGCATATATTGAATCAGAAATTCATGGAATTCACTGTAGGAATATTTAAAAATAAATGCAATTTTGATATTAAAAAAAAAAAAGAGACTCAATATTACTGAGGTTGGACTTGTAAAGATGGGATTTTCAGCATGAAGAAGTACAAAGCTACCCGCCCTTTGGGTAAACACAGATCAATTCTTCAGATTATCACACAGGTTTATAATTCATTGCATTATAAATGCAGGGAGAGGCAAGAATGCACACTTGTGTCCATTTGTTTGGAGTCGGCTTCACTTTATTTCCTCAGAACAAACATTTTCTGCAAGGCCTTCCAATGGCGATTGTGGCATTAACTTCTTGACATTTGCTGTCTGATTGATTAGTTTTCCCCGACAGTCAGTGATGCTGGGAAGGCATACAGAGAGATAAAGAACTTTTTTATGCTTGACGTAGCAGGGCACTGGGGTGTGAACGGAAAAGTACACTTCAAATTACACACACCAGTTTTGCAGCATTTGGTATTTGACCAAGATGAAAATCATATATTTATTTTTCCAGGTTAGAGGCTGCAGATCACTTGTATCATTATACATGTACCACTATGTCCTCATACAACAGAGAATATATATATGTATATTTTATATATGTATTGTTATGGTGGGATAAAGAATTAATATTTGATATTTACTGTGGAATGAGGGCTGGAAGCCAGCTGTTTTACATGGATGTTCATGTCTCTTGCATCTGGTTTAACCTTGTCCCCAGTAAACCAGCCAAAACCAGCTGGTGGTCAAATGTCTGCAGCTTCAGTGTTTTTGGCTAACTTTAATTTCTGTAGTAATGTAAAAGAATTTGAGAATTGTAGGCGAGACCTATCAAGATCACATGCTGTAGGTCAACAGCTTTCCTTGGCATAGGTTTGGCACTTAGTGCCCAACCCATGCCAAGGAAAACTGTTGGCTTAATCTTAATTCAAGGGGGAAAGGGTTATAACTTATCAACCAGATTTAATTCTGTGGTGTAAAGGGTCTTAATTCCAAGGTGAAAGGGTATGGTTATACCTTACCAAGGCATTCCATTCTATGGTGTAAAGCCTGGTCCTCTTTAGAACCCTGTGGATAGACTACATTTTAGCTTCTGCAGGTCACTGATGGTGTATTTTACAGGTGATTATATCTCAATTTAGAGACTTCCTTTCAAACTGGTCCCAGGGATGGTCCCTTCACTGTAAATACTGAGCCACTAATTAGTGTCCCACAGATTTATAAAGAAGCCTCTGGCTTAGATTTATATATAGAAAATTCTCAAGGCTATCGCTGTCTGCTTGTTTTCACAGATCTATCGCATATTTACGTCATATCTAAAACTGGCTGGAAATTCTACTGCACTTTTTTTTCTTTTTTTTTTTTTTTATGAAGCAGAACATTTATGGTGAGAGCCTCAGCTAGCAATGGCTGCTGTGTGTGCATTACCCATTGCATACAGACAACATTTTAAATGTTCCAAAATCAAGTATAGACTGCTTTTTTTAATGTGCAAACTTTATTCAGAGGATTCCAACAATATTTTCTGAACAAATATTACATAATTGCAACTTTGCCAAAAATTTCTCGTCAAAATACCATCCAGTTGATGAACAGCTTTGTTCCATGTTGTTATTTAATCCTGGGCAACTTAAACCTGAGTGGCCCAGTCAGTGTTACTACACATGCAGCTGAAAAAAAAATAAAGTAAGCTGGGCTAGACTACATAAAGACGTACCCTTTTTTGGATGATGAGAGAAGGAGGGATATTTTCAACCCATGATAAAAAACCAGGCGAGACCAGTGGTGAGGGATGCCTAAAAAAAAAAAAAAAAATTCAACCCATGCCTTGTCAGAATAAGACAAGTCAGCAGCTTTTCTTGGTATTTTGTCCAAGCCACACCAAGGAAAGCTGTTGACCTTGTAGTGTGTCAGTCACTGTACCAAGGACAAATCATGATAGGTATTCTCTACAGTTCTGAGCACAAACATTTCAACATGAAATTTAAGTTGAAACAATAAAGCAGACCACAATGCACATGCAGGCCCATGGTGTGATTTGAGTGGAAAAGGGTAGAAAACCCCATTAGAAGCAGTGCCATCTAGTAGTTTGTATTTGCCCTGGTTTATCCTATTGGTTTAGACATACAGAAACTTGTGGTCAGTGTGGTGCCACCTAGTGGCACTGGTACATCTCAACTGATCTCTTTGTTGATAATTGGGGGGAGGGGGGTAAAGGGGTTTTCCGTTCTAGCATACCGGGCAGTTTTATTTGCCGTACTTACGTACTGGAATCCCTTTTGATTTCCTTACGTTGTACCAACAATTATTTGTACATTTTTTTTAACATAACCTGTACTAGGGCAAAAGTATTATTTGTACCAGCAACCCCTTTTACTGTACCCCTACATAAAGTGGTGAATCATTTTGCTTTAACTACATGTACTTATGCATGGTAGGCAATGTAGATTTTCTACCCTGTCCTTTGAATTATATCTGTTAAACAAATTAATTTTGTGCCTTCAAATTTTCATGAAAAATGTGCCTTAGATGAGTGTGCATATGTTACACCTGCCAGGTATACCACATTGTTTCAATGCCAAGCAATACTGAGGCGACATTTTTTTTCTCTGCACAGACGGGGCTGGCAGGATCAAAGTTAGAAAGGTGCAAAGTGGTCACAAATTACTGCTGTGGACTGATTTCCATGTTGCTTCAAGTATATCTTGTTAAATAGATCTAACTAGCAGTCGAAGAGAAAAGCGTCACTCTCCTTGAACTATCATTACAAGTTGAAGGAAATTACTTTCTTTGTCTGCCCCCAGAGGTACCATAATGGAAATTGTGGCCAAGGTAATTTGTTTTTGTGATGGTTGCTGGAAATGGCCCCATTGTTAAGGCATTTTTTTGTTTGGCCTCAGCAAGAGAATGTTTAATTATAGGTGTTAATTAATGACTGGTATGTTACACGGCACCTCTGTTATGCCAGCACAAAGTGATAGCTTTTGATCTTTAGGATTAAGACTTTGTTATGAAGGATGGAGTGAGTCTTGTTTGTCAATATTTTGTGTATGTGTGTCTGTCTGTCTGTCTGTGTATTTGTATTCCCAGTTCATGTGGGTACTTCATTCCCTGTTCTTTGAGCTTTCTGGGACTTTCATTCATTCAAGATGAGATGAACTTTTAAAGTGAAAAGGGATTAGAGGACAATCATGTTAAGGTTATGGTGACATGACAATCAGACCATCCCCCTCAACAGCACCAAGGAGTCTGTCCACTGGAACCATTGATGCCTCTAGACAAAGAAACACCTCATTCTGTTCCACATCTTTTTCATACCAGTCCGCATCCTTTGACAAGAAACGGAGCTTTTTGCGTCTATTGGGGTATTTTTTATATTTAGCAAAAATAATGATAATGAGGCAACAAAAGTGAATGGCTTTTCAATCTGTGCATGGAATGCCATTTATTCTTGTCCAAAATAGACTACGTTTCAGTAGAAGTCTGAGAAAAAAAAAGGCAAATTCTCACAAAATGGGGATACCAGGTGTGCTTTTTTTCAGCCATAAGAAGTTAAACAAAAACAGCATCATAGGAGCAGTAGAAAGGGTTCCTGATACATGGATGTAATGCCTTGACCACTTTTCCTCATGTCAACCAGTCCATACAGTGTATCTGAACACTGGGACATACTTTTGCAAATTTGCTGGAAGTGACCCGCATCCCCCACCCCCACCCCCTACCCCGAGGATAGGTGCAGCATGCAAAATTGCAACATTGGACTGTTAAGTATATTTTGTTTCAATATTTGCTAATTTTGTTGCATGCACAGGTTTTTCCTACACCCAAGAATTGAAACAGCTCAGGTTAGCAAAACTACAAAAACCAAAATATGAGGATGTGTTGTACGTAAGGTTTTCCGAGTGGACAAATTGAAGTCAAATTAGCATTTGGCAGGCCTACTGTATTATGCCTGTGCTTTGGCAGATATGATTTAGAACCTTTGATAGCAAGTGAAGTAAACTGGACAATATCAAAGACTGGTTGACAGCAGTCAGCTGGCGGTGTGAAGAATCCACGACATCTCATCAATTGTGAACCAGTAGAAATGTTAACCAGTGGCAGTGTCGGCTGTTCATCCCGACACATAACGGAAAGTTAGGTCAAATTGTCAAGAAGTCTGGTAAACAAGTGGTCAAAATCCTCTTATTTGCCCATGAAAACTGTAGCATTATAGGGGCCTGGAAAGGATGCAAAGGAAATATTGTAATGCTACAGAAATACCGTTACTCCTGTTTGAATCTTTGGCTGTCAAACTCGGGGCTGCCATTGCGTTCAATCAGAAAACCATTTCCTAGGAATGGGCATGCACTTACTATCTATTGTTGTTCACATACAACTTTAAATTTATATTCACTAAAAATTTTAATAATTTAGATATGTTGATTGTCAACACAACCAGAAATTTTGTCGATGTTTAGTGATAGGAAGTGAATACAATACAGTAGAGTGGTGTAAATTCCTAGTGCAGTGAAACCTCATTATAACAATATAACTTGTATATCCAACATATTTAGTTAATGACACAAGTTTAAAGGGAGAAAAAGTTAATTTACTTTCTTATTTAACTCATTTATCTGACATAATTAGTTATCTGACACCTTTTAGGGGAAGAGATGGTGTCATTAAAATGAGTTTTCACTGTATGCAAATTGTATTTCTTTGCAAAACCCTAAACTTGATGGGTACGTTTTATTGGGTACCACATACTGTAAATTGCTATATTTTGGTGGGTACAAATTTTCATGGTTTTTGTATTTTTGACATTTCACTGTGGTTTTAATTTTACTATTTTGGACATAACACATATTCAAACAATGTTAAAATACTGTTTCACAGTGTTTTATTTTCACAGTTTTGTGCCATCAACAAAATAAGCAAAAATAGTAAGAGTACAGTGAAATTAAATTAATTTACAGTATAACACAAAGAAGCCCATAACTGTCAGGTGTCAGTGACACTTAACCCTTTCCCCCTCAAACCGGCCAAAACCGGCTGGTGGTCAAATGTCGTCTGCTTCAGTGTTTTCAACTAATTTCAACAGTTATGGGAAAAAATTTGACTGAGAAATGTACATGAGACATATCAAGATCACATGCCCCAGGTCAACAGCTTTCCTTGGCATGGGTTGGGCACTTAGTGCCCAACCCATGCCAAGGAAAGCTGTTGACTCAGTCTTAATTCAAGGGGGAAAGGGGGAAACCAAGACTTCTTTGTGAGATACAAATCAAATGTCATTCTGTTTCATGTAACATAATTTTGACTAGTTGAGTCCACTAGAATCACATGTATGTATTCACCAACTTATGTCTTGGCCAATTTGTGGATTAAACCAGTTGTCTGTTCGACAGGTTATATTGTCCCTGAGATGAGGTTTGTAGAGTTGACTTGCATCAGATGGAACTATACATAGCAGAGAGTCTGACATCAAGATTTACTACTCTTTAGAGGTTTGGCATTCCATCTAAAAGTGTAAAAATCTTGCTAGCATACATGTTGATGCAGGCCTTATATTTCCGGTCCCAAACCAAAATTGACTGTAAATGGATATCCGGGCAACTGTGGACTCTATTTTAAGCTTGCCGCTAGAACTAAAATAAAGCAATTAATGTCAATGAAATCAAAAGAAATCAAAAGTAGTAAACACTTCTAAGATTGATCACTCCATGTTTAGATCGTCCTCTGCGTCTTACTTGTGTGGGACGAACTTGTACGCATTTAGTTTCCTGAAAGCTGTGGTGGCAAGTAACATGTCATTACTTATTGTCATTCCTCTGGTTACAGCACGAAGCTGTTTTCCCTGAAAGATTGTAGCTTTACAGGTGCAGTATGTGAAGATATTTCTCGGCAGATCTGTTCCTGTCCCCGTGCGGACGTTTTCACATGTAGTTTGTGGGGTTTTGGTACTTCTACCTTGCAATTAACCAAGCCAATGAAATTTGGCAGCAGAGCCACATGAGCAACAAAATTGAATTTGATCACAAATGTGCAATGGACTTGCACAAATTAAACAACACATGGAAGAAAGGAGCAACGTTTAAGATGGTTTCGGTTCAGTTGGAGGCGAGACCCGGTAGGGTTGTTACAGGGCCACCAACACGGCCAATTGGGCCACCTTAGGTGGATGAGTTGCACAAAGCCCTCCTTTCTAATGACATGGATGAGTTATAGCTGAGTGTGTCAACTGTTACTCAAAGTTCAAGTTCTTAACAGAGTAATTAGCCCATCTTGTGTTGGTGGCGATGCATCATTATTTACCAGAGACAGTTCATTATAGCGTGCTGCCCAAATCAGGTCTCATGGCGTTTCATTCCAATTGCCCACCGCAGTGTAGCTTTTGTGCCAATTATGTAGTCCATTTCGAAAATCACATCCCATCTGTAGTGCTAGCTATTGTTGATTTTCCCCTGGACATGCATAGTTTTCGTGAAATCATCACAATTTGTGGCAAAACTTTTGGGACAACTTTGCCGACAAATTTTAGCCTAGAGGATGCCAGGGTTCAATTTGCAGAATGAGTGCGAATGTCGAGAAAGTTAATTCACCCATTGGCATTTATTAACCCCCAAAGTGGACGAGATAGACAAATTACCAATTTTCTTGAGCAATTTGGCAACTAATATTTTACATGTCTCGTTCTTTTTGTTGAGGAATGATCATCGATTTCCACAGATAGTTGGTGAAATTACCAATGATAATCATACGTTTCCATAGCAGAATTTAATAATATTTGAAAACAACTCAATAAAGAGATACTGTTAAGACCCAACCTTTTGATCATTTTAAAACAGATTATTTAGTTGATAATTGCATATATGATTACCCTTCTGAACCCATAAGAAGTCATTTATTATACCCAGTTGAACTGTACTAATCATGGCACGCCAGAAGTGACCATCATAATGGGTAAGATGTCTACTTTCGCGGCAATTTATAGACTGCTATTGGCCTGTTTGGCAAAAATGTAAGTGTTTAGTTGTAACAAACTACATGTTAAAGGCTCATAAACATGTTGGGCTGAAATGCGGAATGATACTACAAATGTTGTTTTAGTATGTGAATAATGCTATACACATCAGTTTCATGATGATCTGATCAGCCCAGTCCCCTGATCAATATAACAGTATATAATCCCATCGTTATGTGACATTCATGCTGTGTTTGAGACGTGGGCAGCTTTCATAAAATTTATGGTCAAAGCTCATCATGCATGGATTTGATATTTGTCAAAAATGTGATTTCGGATCACAGACCCATGCCTGATGGTCTTGTATAAAGCATTTGGGACCAGTTGGTATTGACAATCGTTACGAAAATTCTATACTTACAAGATTTGGGCACAGATTTTGCAAGGAAAGTCATTTTACTATTTCTTTCTCATGATACCAAATAAGACTACCTCTTGCATGCATAGATGTATTAAATCTGCTGAAGTTTTGCTCGTCAAAAATCTAATATCCAGATTTTAAATATCTGCTAAACACAACACAGCAGATGTCCTGGAGATAGATTTCAATTAATTCCAGAAGTGATTGCATCTCCCAGCATGCCTGGAGCTAATCCCCATTATTGGAAAGAAATTGAATAAATTTTTCAAAACTATGCAAAATAGTTTATCTGTTCAATGATTTAAGATGAATTGTAAGTGATACACATCAGTACATGAAAAATTAATGGACATACTGTTTTTCTGCGTACAAGAGGAAGGCTTTGATAGGAGCCCTTGCAGAAGGTGGTACTTCATCAGGTGCCACTGACTAAAAGATTACCTTGCCTCAGGCCGATTCCTGTATGGATGTTTTATAAGGTATAGATTTTCCACATATCTGACTCCATTGAGAATTGTGGCAGTTATTAATTAGAAGTATATCAACAAGATTTGACAATTAATAACAATTTGATTTGGACTTTTATTGTAATTCATCTCAAAGTTTACTCAAATAGTGATCCATGAGGCTACACGAGATGTTTCTGAAAGCCTTTGCAAGTCTTCATCCCTTTATCCTCAGTAATTGTGGAGATGACATCCTTTGTGCTTCCAAACCTAGTTCCATCTCTCTCTGCACAGGGGGCATGAGGAACTACTTTCGTTTCATTTCTGTCTTAATTTTGAGCCTGGTCAACATTTGATCATGTTCAAGTCATTGTGTGTATGTGTTTTGTTTTGTTTTGACTTTTGGGAGGTTTTTTGGTGGATGCGAGTGTTTTGTTGGTTATTTGTTGTTTTTTTTTCTGATTTTATGCTTCTCTTTTTTCCACAATTCTTGTTATCAGTTTATGTCTTTATTAATTTGTTTATTTTTTTTTTCAATTTGAGAGAACAGATTCAATTTGTAACACATTAAAAGTGTAACTCATTCAGTTGGCTCAAGCACGGAGCTGCATTTTCAAGTCAATCCATCTAACCTCTGTCTTATCCAATACATCTTTCTGTGGGTCCATACTTCATCTTATTAATTCATTTATCTATCTATTGGTCCGATGGCCTATGCTTCTGTCTAACGTTGAGGGATTGGTCATTTAATTGATACGTTAGTCAATTTATCAACCTCAAGAAGAGTTTCGCCTGGTTTGTTCACAATACTGGACAAAGCGACACCCACACCCCAGTCATTGGTCTGTGTGACAGGTTATAGGACCGTCTTTATGACAGGTTAGAGCTCAGTGTCTGAGAAGGGCACCTGCTTTTCCTCGCAATTCCATGTTTTCCATATGCAATGCCAGACACATGTTGCACATCGAAATTTGTTAGAAACGTGGCCACCTGAGAAAAGAAAAAGATCGGCCCAAGCTGGTGCACCTCGGCCCGCAATTTAGCAATGACAATAGATGAAATAAACCAGTCATGCCCACTGCTTGACCTCGACCCAATGGCATTTGAAAATGGTGGAATTTATCATTGGCAAATGAAAACAGTTATGCAGGTGAAGCCTAGGGTCACGGTATCAATATGCTTTATTAGCCTACAATTTTCATTCATTTAGGGCCCCAACTGCGCCATATCCCCTGTGGCTTCTGCAACTTACCAGCTTCAATTTTATTTCAAGTCACCAGGGTCGTCCAAGCCAGGCGAGTTAGGGAACCAAATTTTGGGGCAATTTTGTGATCAGTGGGATTGGCAAAGAAAAGCGTGAACACTATTGTGACATTCAGACCCACGATGCCGGTACACGTCCCAAGTGGCAGCCGGGCCTATCTGGCCCAATACAGGGATTCTTTCCTCCAGGCATGTCCACACTCAGCTTATCACATAGCATGCTTCCATATCCAACCACACTCCAAATGCACAAGCTGTTCACAAAATAAAATGTGCCTTAAGTTGAGTTTTGAGGTGTCGTTGTCATGGCAACTACTTCCGATTATGGAAGCAGTGCTACCATCGCCGTTTACCAAGTATTTCCTATTACTAGTTGCGAAAGCCCATGCACCAGGCTTAATTATTTTTCAATTATTGAATGGGATTTCTTTGCACTTTTTTCTTCAGGAAATTAATTTTCCATATTAGATCTTGCACATTGTTAGATGCACTTCAATACAAAACACTGCAGCATTAAAGCAGTAGATTCCGTCGTCATGCATGTGCAGCCTTTCATCCGTGAAATGTGAACATAACTCCTTGACAGGAAAATATAACAATTAGATGGTAAACATGGCCGTCATTAAGTCATCAATTCAGGAAATATGGAGTTTTCTCACTGATTTAATAGCTTAGCTTAGCAATCTATATTTCCTATAGATAACACATTTGAGTGTATTCATTGAAATTGTTCATCAATAAAATTGTGACAATCCTCTTGCTAGTGGAATCCCTCCACTTCATTGCCCATGGCTGTCGTCCGTATTGTTTACACTTATCGAGTCCCCGGCAGCAGAAATATATTCAATATCAACATTTTGAAAGAGAACATGGGAACTCTGTAGGCAGTTCATTAACTGATGAACAGTGAGTCATATTTGCATGTATGATATGCAAATGAAGGAGACTTGAAAGGCGGCATAGATGACAGGCTGTCAGTTGTCAGAGCATGCTTCATTTTATTATTGCCATATAGTATTCAGCAGAATTACTAGTGTATGAATTTAATATTCCTGTATTGGCTCTGTGACAGTTGTATAAGAGCTGGTAAATTTCTAAATTTGATATTTATGAATTTTTGATGGTCTTCACTTTTTATGCCAAACCATTTGGATGTCACCGTGAATTGGCTGGTTGACTGTTAATTTTGTGTCCAAGTTGGAGTGGGGCACAATATGAAAGTATTATGAGGATAATACCACCCTGCTTCATATTTCATACACAACAACACAACAGGGAATATGGCCATCAGAAAAGTATTAAAAATGTACCCTCTCTAGTCCACTGGGAGACAAAATGTTAGCATGCCCATCGCACTGATTTAACATCACTCAAGCGTCAAATGAGGATATTTTCCAGCTTTTTATTTTGCCCCGGTACTATTATATTTTCATTGCCTAGAGGTGTGTGGGTTCTTTTTCAACCATTTTATGCTCAATCAGACCTGTGGGTTATGAACTCTGAGAGGGAAGAATGGGGGCAGTCCTGAGCCCTGCTGTTCAATAGTACTTGGAATAAGAGGCCGTGTCTCCAGTTGTCAGCAGGAATCCCAAAGGAAGCCCCTGTAAGGAGGAAAATCCCATAGGGAGCCCCTCTAAGGAGGATTCAAGCGACCCTGAGGGCCATGGGGAATAATCATCCATTGTACCCTAAGGGGGCCTATTAAGGCAATATTATAAACAGCGTTGTCCCCTGATGGCTTTGGAGGGGTCAAGCTGGTGATGAAATTTGTCACTTGGTCAGTAGAATGATAGGCCTCCGTGGAATAAGTTGGAATAAATAGAGTTATACCACTCAAAAATGAAGTCAAGTTTACTTTGTTATATGCAGAAGAGTGCATAATTTCCTGTCCTCTTTGATAGATAGTGCAAATGAAGTTTACTGTCTCTTCCTTCTAGAGGGAATTTAGCCAAATGAAGTAGATTTATAGGAGAATTTGGAGAATCTACAGCACCGCAGGTGAGAGCCCTCGGCAACATCTATCACTCGGCCACGCAGATAATTATTAGGCAGTTAGGAACTCTAGTCAATAGAACAGGGAACATTGCCCCGTGTGCCAAGGTTAAGGAGGACCCACTAACACCCTGTCGAGAAATCAGCCTGACCAACCAAAAGCACTAGGCATTAGACTTATGAATTGAATTGCATGCCTGGCCAACTTGAGTGATCAATTAGATAATAAATATAGTCAAGTTAATTTATCTCCGTTTCTCCTCCATTTTAACTTTGCATGCAGCAATTTCCTCGGCTTCAAACATTGTAATTTAATGTTTTAATCATTCCTCCACACCAATCTCCTAGTATTGTTGTCTGGTTTTTGATCATAATGTGTGTCATTCATATGAAAATGTAATACCACTTATGAAGTGGGTTTACAGTCAAACGACTGCTTTATATGACGATTATCAGATATTGTGAGCCCGCTCAATCTATTGTCTGTTGCCCGTACTAATAGCATCAACACTTTCCATCAAATATATTAATCTTTAGAGCCGTTTTTATCAAAATAATTTTTAATAATCTCCCCCTGATTTCAGTGTTTTTCAAATATTGACATTCGCCGCTTGGCCGCGATCGTCTTTCATGACAGTTCACGTCTAATCGTAATAAAATATCATTTTCACTATTAATATCAATAATATTATTACTGCACGTTATTTCTCAAAGCAAACTGTCTAAATTTGTATTTGCTTTGCCTTCAGTCAGGAAGACCAAACATGTGCTGGCTTTTTAATCTGGCAAAATGAAAATGCGGCAGCGGGAACAAAGAGTTCTGTAAGCGCCCATCAAGCTAGATCTACAAATCTGGTCACCATATCAGCCTAAAGTGATTGTACGCAGGAAAGAGGAGCTATAAGATCGTGAAATGCTAGCCAGTCAGACAACTTTAATTCAGCCTAGCCCACATTGGATGTGCGTGTATTTGAAATGGTTAGACTTCCATTGCTTGCGGCTGGTTTGGAGTGGGATGGTTTTGGTTGCATGAGCGACGTGAAAATGAAACGGGGGAGAGGTGAACGGTTCATGGATAGAATGTAGAAGAGAAACCAGTGAATGTGGTCCTTAGCATGCCTTATTATTGTATGCAGAGTTGTAGTGACATCATTTTATGCTGTCTGTGTTATCGAAATACCCGGTGACAGGCTCGGCTAATCTCGCATGCAACCAACGTTGTGCACTGACTATTATGCAGAATAAAATATGAGGACTAAAATTGTAGCAACTGCGTCCAGGGAGATAACTTTTGCTTTGGGCAAAAATTTGGGCCCATTAGCTCTTATCATTTTATGCTACTTTAGTGCATGTCCCGATGCAATGCAATTTAACATGCACCGATCTAAGTGTGCATTTGTTATGGAATTATTCAAATATATGAAATTACATGAAACTGTAAATTCCCCACTTGAAGACAACACAAAGAGACATTTAAGTGGAGTTTAACAGGCAATCCAGATGGGATCCTGACTCAATTATTAGCTATCTTGCACCAGCTAAAGTTCTGTGCTACAAACTTTTTCCCAGGTGGGACGGGCTCTGCCCTTCAGGTGACACTCAGAATGCAGGATCAGGTCCTGTGGGTCCGCTGGGACAAACAAACAGGCGAGCAGGCCCGCACATCTTCAGCTGTCAGGACAGAAAAAAAATGATCAGCTTATTGGTTTCCATTATCTGTGGAATTCCTGTTTCATAAATGCTGTTTACATAGATATGACATAGTCTTTTCTGCCTCCAGCACAGAAGAGCAGTGCACTGTTTGCCTAAGCATGTTTAAAAACACTGTCAGGTCAGAAGGTATCATGCCTATACGAGGACCTCAGGAACACTGAACTAAGACAGCCATGTGGATAAGACAGACTTGTTGGCGACACAAGATAGAGAGGTGGGAAAGACAATGGAATGAAGATAGCTCTTTAACATACTGTAAAAGGCGATACATGTGCATAGGAATCCTACGCGATGCCATTGATTCTTCATAGTTCTTCAAATTTGAGAGTGAGTGAGAAGCACATTATGGTATTTCACAGTGCAACGCTCTTGCAAAATTCAGTGGAACCTGCTGTAGGAGCCACCTGTCATGAGAGACCATGTTGCTTTTAAGACCTTTTTAATTTTTTTTCAGTGTGCTGTGTTGTCAGTCACATGCTTACTTTGCCTGGCCCATACTTATATTTTTAACTTTCTTGAAGGAAAACCTAAGTTTAGGTATTTTTACCGGTGTCAGCAAAGTACAATATTACATACTACAACAGTTGCAATGAGAGACCACACGCTTGTGAAGTCAGTACTTTCAAAACAATAGTATCTTTGTAGATTTTATCCTGAAAACAAAAAAAGGAAAAAAAGAACAAAAAAAAAAAACTGGTAGTTTTGGCTGTTAAACCGTAGACAGCAGGTGCCTCTGAGACTGGTGACACAGGATGATCTCCACATTGACATCAACATTTGTAAATAGGAGAGGGAAAAATGAGTATATCTGTAGCCATTCCCTACCAAACACGCAAGAAAGAAAAGTCCAGTGAACCTCATTATAATGGCATTCAGCGTATACGTACGTACTCACTTCACAAATCCAAGTTTGCAGTAAAGTTGGAAGTTAAATTACTTTGCTGTTTTGACTCGTGTATCTGACAGAGTCAGATGTCCGATACATTTCACTGGTCACAGATGGTGTCATTATAATGAGATTGCACTGTACTTCCAAAGCCATTCCATATAGAACATGTATGAAAGGAAACTTGTTTCTTGGAGTCCCCAACCCAGCCCACATCCTCCTTAAAATCCAGCTCCCCTTGGAACATGGACACACCTCCCCATCCAACCCTCAACTATGGTAACAGAAGTGTTGGATACCACTAGTCAATTATTCCCCAGGACCCCCTTCTTCAAGGTATTATTCCCGGATATTATTTGTACTTCAGCAGCTTTATAACGTAGGACAAATACCATATGCACCATTCATGTTACCTGAGTGGCCTTGCCTTACGCTCCCAGTACCATGTAGACAATGCCAGATACTCAGCTACATCAGTATGCATGTGTTGAAGAAAGGAAGAAGGGAGCAAATGGAAATGAACAATATGCTACTGAACCATTGGAGATTTGACCGTGCCCGCCTCTCTTTGAAGTTGATTAATTTTGGCCATTTTGATTTTTGGCATGTGATTCCTTTGTGATGGTGTGCAGAGGATGATTTTTTTTTTTTGCCTCGTAGGAGAAATAGTATGTTGTCTGAACATTACCCACCTCTCTCTTTTCTTTTGTGCGGTAAGCGTATGTTTAATGCCTGGCCCAGGGGCAGCGCCTTGCACCCGCCTTGTTGAACCCAATGGCCTTCGTGCAATTTGCGGAAATCGGGTCCCAGCAGGACTTAAAGTCGTGCCATATGAAACCCTGTGCAAAATTAATATTTCCCCTGATCGATCTAGCTTGCAAGAGTATGTATATGTATAAGGTTGTAATAAATTGATTGAATTTTTATATCTCAAATTTAGACAGACATGAAAGAAAACAGAAGCTTCATCCATAAAACATATTTACCCGGGACCAAAAAGATTTAAAGCCTGGGTTTGTTCTGCGCACTCTGTTTCATTTGAATACAAGGCCTGTGAATTCATTTGTACATTCCCTGCTGAGGGTCTACGGAGACTTGTGCATGGCAGGCACAAATCAAAGTGGTCGTTTTCTCTAACAGTGCCCTTATTTGAATAATTTTCAATGCAATTTTTCATAATTTTCCAAAACCTGGTGAATTTGCAGCAGACTTTGCGGAAGGTCGATCTCCCAAATGGGCTGGGAATCAATGTCAGTGAAAGAGGGGGACCCCGATCATTTTGGTATCAAATACTCTCTTTGGAATTGTGCTGGGTACACATGACATCAGGCCAACTTGTTTTATGAGGTTGAAAAGGACATGAATCCTTCAGGGTGGTACGGTGTTGGAAGCTACCATATACATCTCTGTTATAAACTTATACGGCACGCTCATCAATTGTACATTTCTCCACACTTCATGCCAAGTGCTGTCACCCTGTATGAAGAAGTAGTCAGATTCTATTGTATCTGTTGATAAAGGTTTGATTATGCAAGCTTTATTTGATTTGTTGGCCATCTAAGTGAGACATGTTAGTCTCGGGATGCAGTTCGGCATTTGGGAAGAACTTTGCGAGGTCTGGTCTTCCCACAAAACTTTCTGTTACTGACCAGAAACTTTGGTGAGATTTATTAGTGTACTACATTTTCATGTTAGCAACAACAACAAAAAGAGAAAAGAAAAAGAAAATTTCAGAAGAATTTATTAGGGTACATAATTTTCTTCTGCAGAATAGTGTTTACAATCATAGTTGTCATCTTCGTTATCAGCTTCATCATGGTCCATACCAAGCAAGACCCTTGTAAAGCCAGCTAAAAGTGTTGAGAATGAGATAGACCAGTTATTTATTTATGATAGGTAAAATTTTTATGTACCTATCATAAATGAATAACTGCGCTATTGTAATATTGACAAAGAAGTAAGACTTATTGCGAAAGAAATGTGGTCACGAATGGGGGGGGTGCTTCCCCAAATTTTTGGCAGGGATGTGCAGCTCAACTTGTCAAAAACCTGTCCCGTTTTGAGGCACTTTCTACCAAAAATTACACCTTTCTAGGAGATTTTTCAATAAAATAGCTGAAAATATGACCAAAAATTGGTGTGAAAAGTGCTACATGAAGATAAATTTTACTTAAATTAGGAAAAGTTTTTCAAATTGTGAGCTATGATAGGGAAAAATGACCTTTCCAGGAATCATTGGCAAAACGCTTGATTTTTGTTTTAGGAGGTTTTGCTGACAATTAAGGGACCTTCCAAGTGACACAGACCTACTATGGTCACTAATGTGGGTGCACCCTCACCCCTATCATGAAAGCCAAGTGGTCTTACTATAAGAGGTGGCTGAGTTCTCTTAAGGTGATCTTCATTGGAAGTACAGCTCTGCAAATCTTGTCTTGTTGATCACGGTGTTGGTGATACTGTTGTTAACACAATTACAAATCATCATTTTGCCCATCAGGATATCAGGAGCAGATGGAGCTTGCCAAGTGGTCATCTGGCCCAAAATGACCGCCACTCTACACATTTTCCCAGGACTGTATGCGTGCCCCCAGAGAGTGGGCCAGCCCTTTTATCCTATTTGTTATAATGGTAGAGAGAGAAGTCTAATAAAGTCTGTCAGTAACACAACCTCCACTTCATCTACTGTACCTACAAGTCTCATCTTTGGCCAATCCCTTCAAAATACAGTGTAAGATATGTCTTACCAGATCTGATTTCAAAATAGGCCAAACACTGGTTAAGTGCATATTTGTCCAAGCTAAGTTTGCCCAGGATCCGATCAGCCAAATCTGATTTAGCGATTGGTTTCCTGAGTTTTACCACAATATCAGCTTTCCTATTTGGGGGTAGGCTTTTAATGCCAAATCTTTGAACTGATCAAGTAAAGGGAATAGTTAGAAAGGGCAAGTTTGGATGTTGAGGAATGACAAGTAAGGTAGGGTAAGTTGAGACTAGTTCGAAAACAGATGGTTGCTGATCATCGTATTGTACATTAGCTAACTTGGATGCTGCTGAAATAGGAAAACTTGGGTTAGGTACAGAGAGAGAGCTCAAAGTTCACTTACGAATTACACTTGTGAGTAGGTGATTGGTGGACTGTGAATACTTTTAACCCTAAGTCCACTGAGCTTGACATGTAACATGCCAGCATATTTGACTTAACTTTTTAAGTCCACTGAACTTGACTTGAATCAATTAGAATGTTTGACTCAACACAAAGCCACTGTGCTTTAACTAAATCATTCAAAATCCCCACCGCCTATATTTTTTTTGTCACAAAACTGTTATTTTCCCAGGAAATAATAAATTTGTTTGGTGTCATTTTAAATTAACTGATTTTACAATGTGCCGAGCCCTAGTTAGAAAATGATGTATGGTTTGTAATTTCCAGAACATCCTTGATTTTAAAAAAGAGGGAGGGGATGACTTTAGATTAAGGCATGCCCTATTGTCTCCAACAAGTCATTTTTTTTTTCACAAACAAATCCTTAATGTCAGGCCCTGAATACATTTGGTTTGAAGGTAGAACACTTTCATTCAGTAGGGGATTTAAATTTGTGTTCTTCGGGGAATATCTGTGTCCCAAATAGATAATGACAATGCTTCTGTTCAGATATTTGCTGCATGGCATTTTTCCAGGGCTTTCAGCGATAATTACAAGTTTACATTTACAGGCTGTTGCAGCCATACATTAGAAAACCGTTGTATGTGGGTTTTCAAAAGCTTCTTTTCTTCTTTGGACAAATGAAGAACATTAAAACTATCTTTTCTTTTCTTTCCCTTTTTTTTAAGAAAACCACAAACCAGGAGGGATTCGGTTGATATATTTTACGATCATTGAGTAATCCAAAAGATGAGTCGACTTGCAGGTTAGGAAATGACCTTAGTCGTGGTGTTCATGTAAGAAGAGCCGCTGCTTGTTCATGTAATCTCTGGTTGTTGCCTGGCTTGGATGACTTGTCAGGGGTCCAGTTTGTCACTGGAACAGTTGACAAGTTCATTGAGGTTACCTCTGTCTGCCCGACCCATATTGAGATTTTAAGTACTGCATGATCTGAAATTGGTGGGCTGAGTGGTCATGGAATGACTGCGAAAGGAAGCTCAGCTATCAGTCAGTATCTCAAACCAGACAGACAGAGAGAATTCCTCTATTTGACCAATAGTACAGATTTACAATTATCCCCCACCCCCACCCCACCACCATCACCACCACCACCAAAGGTGGCATAGCGGGACATAGAAGTAACAGGGATAGGGACCACTTCTGTCCGTCCGTCTGGGAGAATATCTTTAGAACCCTAAGAGATAGAATAATGAAATTTGTACCAGAGGTGAATCACACCATAGGCATGTGTGCTGTGTATTGTTTTTTACCTTGAAAACAGGGCCCAAGAACGTATCTGTTTTCGTGTGTCTGGCAGCGTATCTCTAGAACCCTGAGAGATAGAATAATGAAATTTATCCAGAGATGCATCATACCAAGGGCATGTGCACCATGTATTGCTTTTGACCTTGACCTATTTTCAAGGTCACAGGCCCAAGAACATGTCATTTTTTGTGCATCCAGAGGTTCTGTATACATTGTATAGCTTTCTTCTGTATATTGTGGCGGGGGACATAGATCCTTTGGATCACTGTGCACTTGTTCATATTAGATATACATTTCCTAACTGGACCTGGTCCGGAGACCAACATTATGGCTGGACAGAGACACGAGCACATAGGCTACCTCCTGTAGAAACTGTTTGCAACAGTAAGGTTAAAATAATTATATGGTTAAGGGTATGTGCTTGAGAGTTCTGCTCAGCATGGCAAAAAGGCAGGTAAATAAGCAAATGTATATTTGAACTTTGTTGCACACAAAGAGGTGGGAAGTGCCAAATTAAATGCAAAAGTTTACATGTTATGAAGAATATACTTAACTTTTCTCACACATTCAGCTATTGTTTATACAAATGTGTCAGTTTGCAAATGAACAGTTCATCTGATAACCATTTATGTTGGCATGCTGTTAAGTACTTGGGGATGTCAAAATTTGAAGTTTGCCAAGCCAAGGTTGAATATACTCTGTCAATAAAGAATCTTCTGGTATGGGGTGGGGTGTGGTGGGGTGGGATGTGGTGGGGTGGGGTGTGCAGATAAGGAAATTTCATAAGTGGATTTGGGAGATATGAGCAAAGTTTAGCTTAGGTAACATAAGAATATCTGTGACTTTGAGAAGCTGTAAATCTTTTAACACTGGCTCTGTATGAGCATTGTGGGTGTTACATTTTATGCAAAAGATGACTTTTTTCTGTAATTTAGTTATTTTATCACATTTAACACCCCATACAAGTAGTCCAAAATTTATATGAGGTAGAGGAAGTGTTATTCGTGGCAATTTTTTATGCAGAGGAAAGAAGTGTTTAAGTCCATGTAAAACTCCCAAGTCTGGGAAATTTTGCTTGATACTTTTGCTACATGGTAATTCCATGTCATATGCTCATCTAATATGCCCAGAAAGATACAATTCCCATGATTCTAATGTCAGTAAACTTGTATTGGATGGATTGGGAGCTGTGAGCATGGATGCAAAACAAGGATATCTGTCCAGCACCTGTTTACACTCAGTGACACTGTCCTGAAGATCAATTGCCAATGTTGGTTTTTCTGCAAATGACATAACAGGCTGTCTGGCATTTTCCCTCACATGCAGCCAAAAAGGCTGCCATTATCCTGCAGACAACTTAGTGACAGACTGGATGAGTAGAGCTCCTGATTAACTCTTTCATTGCCAACTGCTAGTCGAACTACTTAACCCTCAAAGCGCTGATTTAAGACTGAGTCAATAACTTTCCTGGGGGCACTTTGCACACATTGCGCTCAAAGTGCCCTTAGGAAAGCTGTTGACTAAGACTTCCTTTTTGCTTTAGACTAGGCTTGCTGGTATTTGAATAAAAGGTATCTTCATGAGGAATTTGCATCTTTTAACCATTCTATGTTTAACAGTAATGAGAAAACGTCTATAGGAGTGATTAGCACTTGAAGGGTTAAAATGAAGTGCTTGGAATTATAAGGCTTCTAGATTCATATTCCTTATGAAAAGACCTTTCATTCAAGTAGCAGTATGCCTGAAGTTACACAGAATATAATAGTCCAGGTCAACAGCTTTCCTCGGCATACATTGGACACATTGTACCCAAAGCACATCAAGGAAAGCAGTCGGCTCAGTCCAACATGTGGCAATCAAAGAGTTAACTGAATTTTCTGTAAAGATGTTGGAAACTTTTTTTTCTATTGGACAGAGCAAAGATAGGTACTGTATTCATCCTAATAAATAATGTCCATGCAGGGCCATTAGGAAATGGAAATTACGTATGTATGACTGGAAAACAGGCAGTGGACCAGAAGTGAACATAAAAATGTACATGATCCATGAAAATCAAAAATTCTTTGTCAGTAAAAATATGGGGTGGGGTGCCCTTATTAGCATAGATGTACCCTGTAAAGAGTGAATATGGTACAGAAAATTTGACTCGGAAGTATGCACTGGCCATATAACCTCACGGGATTAGCCAAACCAGGGCTCACCAATTTACATACCTTGTAACCCTGGACAAGTAAAATTTCAATCAGGGCAAGTGAAAATGTCAATATATTTGCCACGATGGCAATAAGAAATTAGTGTGGACAAATTGGAATGGATGGACAAGTGAATAAGCACTTGGAGCAAGTAAAATGTCATAAAAACTTGCCTGGAGGACAAGAGCAGAGGCAATTTGGTGTGACCAGAGAAGTGGGAACAGACATGCGGATTCCCATCAGCAATTGCTGCACTGAGGCAGCAGTAGAATGCCTTAAGTAGGTGCCAAATAACAGGTGTATATCAGCCACAGAACACTAGCAGGACCTACAGGAAAATAATGACATAAAGTACTGCTATCTGTAGTTCAATGAAGCCTGAGGACTTATAAATATGCTGACCAGCCAGACCCATAAAACATCAAAACTCAACTTGGACTCATCAGGATATATTTAACACAAGTTTATCGCTTGGCAAATTGAATCTGGAAAGACTCTTAATTAACTTAAGGGGAATAAGCTACTGGGGCGCCCTCTACTGGGAATGTGCCCGAATCAGATAGATAGGAATGAGTGTGATGTGTTTGGGCCAATGTAGATTTGTATCGGCAATGTTGGGAGGTCTTGAACAGTGGGGTCTGGGTGGCATGGGGAAATACAAATGTGATCACCAGATACATATATATCTGTTTGGCCATATCTGGGGCTATATGCACCCACAAAGTGCCCAAATTGCACATTTGATATTGGGAGCCAAATATTTCAGTGTAGGTCTCCGAAGGATTTCACCTTGAAACCACAAAATTAGAGAAAATGGATGCAAGTGTGAAGAGTTATCTGCACAGAGCAGTGAGGGTCCCTGTACATAAATAATGTAGTACCGCCGCAGCCCAGTAGAGGCAGTTCGCCAACGAGAGACCTGCAAGGGTCAAAGAGGAATTATCGGGTCAGGCTTTTCATTAACTTTTAAATCTCAAGGCATCAAAGCGCAACGCCACAATTATCCAGCCCAGTCTGCCAACAGAGGAAAAATGACCTTAGGTGTTATAAGTTCAAGAAATTTTTATGATAAATCAGGGGTACATTGTCCATGGTCTATGAACTTGGTCCCATTGCGACCATCATGGCGATGTGGACATTGCACCTACATCAACCATGCTCGACAGCTTCACACAAATCTTGCCGTTACCGGATTAGATGTGTGAAAATTTGACTGATCTGAACTTGTGAAATATTATGATGTTGCTTTGGGACTCGCTCAATCATTCGCCTAAGCTCGACCAGGCCACCACGGGGAAGGTGGTCCCCCTTAGGTTACACTTCCCATTAAAGGTGGATTTGGGTGATCGCTCGGATTTGCCAGAAGTGCCGATATCCACACTATCTGTGGTGGGAGTTGGAAAATAGGAGATTAATTTGAGTGATGTAATCTGGGTTATTTGTGTTAGTTGCTGGTGTTTGCCTTGTAGTGCTAGTGATAGTTTAATGATGATGGCGATAGGGATATACCAATGGGGAGCCATAATGGCAAGTCAACATACAAATACTGCCAGGCAACTAGCACGACAAGTGTACCCCTGGTGGCATGTTGTCCACCTCACTACCACAAGGACTGCCACACTTCTTGTCGAACACGACAGGCCTAGTGCTTGTGCCTGACCCAGACAGAACTTCTCTCGTGGGCCACTGAAGTGCCAAACTGGCTCGATAGCCAAGACCTCCGACTTCCATGGACACCGTCCTTAGTCCACCCTCATTGCAGAATTTGACAGCTCATTACTCTCTTTGATGCATCAGTTGAGGGTGTTATGAAATTTCTGCACATTCAATTTTTGAGCTTCAGGTTTTTCAGAACAGGATAGGCTGTGACGTGAAAGTCAGGCGTAAGCAGAGGACATTACTCTTAGCTCAGAGCTGTAAATAAACTATGGTCCCATAGTTCATACTTTCCAACAGAAAAGGTCTTGATTGCTTGAAGCAAGGTAACTTTTTTTTCGTTGTGTCCAACAAATGTACAACAGTAATATGGACAGGCCAAGGGAGTCAGTACAAAGGTATGGGATCCATTAAAAGGCTTGTAAGGGTGTCTCTGGTAATTCCGAGAACTAAAGAGCAGTCTGGGTGAGCCAGGCCAGAGAGCTACCACAAAGTCCCTGGGATGTTTAATGATAGTGTTAAATGAGAAACAGGTAGTGGCAGGCTAGTATACATGTTTACAGCCCAGTTTGGATTACCTTTGGCAGAAAACGCAATGACGATTTGATCAATGATGCTGCCTTATGCATGAGTAAAGAGGTCATAGGTCGCAGTAACATAATGTTGCATGCAAACTTAGCACAACTATTAGCGTTTTCTTCCTCTCTGTATGAAGATTCAGGTGTGAAGCTGTCTAAAATGGGTATGCTGGGAAATAAAGAACAGGACAATTTTAACGAAAAAGAAAGAGACAAAATTGTCTCACAGGTATTCAGTAACAATGGGCTGTTGTTGTACATTGTTACTGATTCATGTTTCCCTGTTAAATAAACGGAACCAAGCAGCAAGACCTTATTAAGATTTAATAGATGCACTGGTAAGATCAGGTTGCCAAGACATGTCCATTTATCTTGCCTGTGCTCTTGTACCTGTCAAAAGTCAATCAAGAAATTTTCATACAAATGTAGGTAAAACAAGAGCGAGCTTAATTGCTGTGAAATTATGCTCCCTCCACAAATATGAGTGCCCAGGTTTCTGTTTCGTATACCTTTCAGATTAAAGCATGCTTGGCCACAGTGTTGTCCGTGTTTCGATTTCAGCTTTTTTTTGCAGCGTTTATTTGTTTGTATGTCTGGTTGTTTTTGGTGGGGGTGGTTGGGATGGGGGCAAGGGGTTGGGAGGAGGGTTATCAGGAATTTAGCTTACATTTTAAGTCCCATGGGGTCTTATTTACACAATTCCCATTGCATACATATATTTAGGTTTTGTTTTGTTTTTTTTCAAAGATTACATGGGAAATATATATTTGAATCCCTTGTGAAAAGAGCCCTCAATCAGTTATACACCTGTAACATCAATTGTTTCACACTACTTGCCATGTCAAAATCCACTGCCCGAGGTATAAAACTTCTTCTCTGTAAAATATTGGAATTATTCTGACTTGCAAAATTATTTGTTTTACTGCATTTGATTGCATAATTTAGATTACATGCAATCACATATGAGCGGCATAAATGTATGGTGACCCTCCCAAAAATACTGTTCTAAATTGCCAGTTAGGTCAGGCAAAAGTGTCGTATATATGTTTATTTTTCTATTTTGTTTTGTTTTGTTTTCGTCTATAAACCCTGTACTGAACCATGCAGCTAGGACTTTGACAAGGGTTTTTACAAAGTGATAAGCGTTCTTTCATAGCCCAGCAAGGCATGCCCACAACTGTCTCAGTGGCACCTTGATTTAACCAGGCAGTAGAAAAAAAAAGCATACATCAGACATATTGATACATGAGTATCGTCTATCTCCTTTTTTTTTGAGAAATTTTAATGTACAATATCCAAAAAATTCCAATTAAATACTCTGGGGAAAAAGTTGCTAGCAATAATAGGAAACGAGATAACATCAGTTTTGTCTCAATCTTCATATGCTACATCAATCAGGGATTACTAGGCTGCCCAAAGTTTATGATTTTTGTTGTGACTAATGGGTTAGTTCTTCACTGTCTGCTGCCTTGTGCAGAGAACCTTTAAAATTAGCTTCTGTGTAGAACTAATGAAGTTGATTCCTTCAAAAAATTGGCCATTTTGTTCAACTAATGAACAATTCTAGCCATAATGGCGGCTTATAAATTCAAATCATTAGCTACATTCAGCACCAGGGCATTTATGGAGGAAGTATCGAGTTTCCCGGGGAAACCAGCCCCAAGCACGTCAGTGGGTGGTGGTGCGGTGATCTGTCGTGTGGACACATTGTTGTCATTGACAGCAAAAGCAAATCGGCAAACAAATGGCTGGCATATGATCAAAAGGTACTGGTAACTTTAGGCTCCATTACAGCGACAAGTCAATGGATAAAGGTGCAGACGGGATAAAGGTGTATGATACCAGTTTGACTGTTGATAGTCACGCCACCACACAAAGAGGTGTGCCCGTATATACAAGTGTGACTGTTACCCATAGATACCAGTTTGACTGTTGACAGTCACCACACAAAGAGGCGTACAGGTAGCATGTACATGGACTGGATCTTGATCTTGTTCACACCACAAGACTCTAGGTGTGTATTATCACAGGCACAGGGCCCCCTCTTTGTCCAAATTGCCCCCCCCCCCCCCAAAAAAAAGCAGGTTTACAGGGGGATGGGGCTTTAATGAAGGAAATTTGATGTCATTGTGTGTAGAAAAGAATTGTGCTGTTGAGGGGGGTGGTCTTTGGTCAGAGGAATCTTTTATGCTGACAAGCCAAATGCTGATGTATCTGCAAGCGACCTTTTCTCATTAAAAATTACCAGAAGTGGCCCAGTGTCATCAATAGGGTCCACTGCTTTTTCTTTTTCATCTTGTCATTAAGAGTAATATTATTTCCAGCTGCTGTGCTTGGTGTATTATGGACCTGATGTGCCCAGTGATTACTATGTGAAGAATGTACTGAGGAAGGCTGTTATAAATCAGTGCAATTAAATTCAGTTTCAGCCTGAAATTGAGGTTGGAAAAAAAAAGATATTATACATGTGCTGCAACAGGAAGTTATATGCTGGTAGAAATGCAAAGACAGAAGTTGCATCCAAGCAAATGTGCATGGCACAGCCAGATAAGCACATGCTTGTAATGTGTGTAGTTAGAAAAATTGATTCATAAGAAGGTTAATGTGGGCAGTTATTGCGAAAAGTTGCCAGACCTCGGTTTTTGCCAGTGAAAATCTCAGAGGTCTGGTAAAAATCCTTTCTCTGTCGGCCCAGATGGCCGGCATGATTTATTGACTTATGTGTATCTTTAGCTTTTTTATTTTCTTTGCCATCGACCATCAAGTTTCTTTTTAGAATACAAAACACTGTCTAAATTATAACTTAAAAAAAAAAAACAGCACCAAATGAAAGTAAATCTCACTTTGTTCTCGATCTGTTCCAACCACTGTCACCAGTCATGATGTTTCAGTTTACAAATCTGAGAAAGGAAGTGGTTCCCAAGTGAAGTCTTGGCAAATTTGCGAAGTTTAAAAAGCGAGAATATATGCTCTAAACACATAGAAACATCATCCAGCTCTTAAATCACAAAGACCAATCATACGCTTCACAAATGAATGAAGTTTTTTGCAGTTTTGATTGATTTCGCCAACTTAATTACACAGGAATTTAACGTAATCAGCGATAATAGAGGAATTTATATGTCGCTATGTTGATGTGATTCACACATAGAGTGCACTTTATGTACATGTACACACATCAGAACTTAAAATAATACAACAGTAATCCAGTTTGTGTGTTCCCTTAGACATATCTCCAGAATTTAGAAGTAATTGTGCCCCAAAATGAAGTCTTTAAGTTAAAAGAAGTAGATAGATTCTGGTTAGCTGCCTGTGCAAGTTAAAATTTAAATATAGGTTTTGTCGCTAAGTGGCACTACAATATGTACATGGAACAGCTTCAAAACAGATTCTGTTTGTTTGAACATTTTTAAATTTGGCATCATGCCATTATTCAAAACTAATATTATCTTATGGAATTCATATCAAATCAGAAGAAACTAAAAAAAAAAAAAAAAAAAAAGAAATATGGAAAATGATGATTTTCCCCCCATATTTAATAATATCATAGCCTCAAATCAGAAAAATGCAAACAGCACAGTTTCTGTATTTTCCCGTATTGATGTATTGTGTGTGCTGTGTACATATGAAGTTTCATGTTCGGAATGAGCGAGAAGCGAACTTGCAACCTTTGGCACCAGTCACCTAGCTGAAATGGGAAAGGCACATATCCACTTGACCAAATCCCCATTCTTAAAAAAGAATGGTTCAGTGGTTGTTTTTTCTTCTACATCCAATACCTGGAAACAAATACAACATATTGAAGATTCCCAAAGACAAGAAAGTCTAAAGGTTTTTCTTTTGGGGGGGGGGGTCCCTCCCCCAACAATAGGGGAAATGGTTTAGAAAAAAAGGAAGAAAGGGCTTTTTTCCTCCCTACCCAAAGGAAAAAAATCAAGAAAGAATAAGAAAACCACAAAATAAAAAAGGGTCTTATTTTTCAACACAAGAAAATGATGTTGGGGATAATGACTTTTTTCCTGCTGAATTGTACTTGTACTAAATAAAATGACAACATATCAACTACCCCACTGACAAAATTCCCAAAATTTGAATTGGCAGAAGACAGGTAGGTGTGCCTGCGTAAGTTACACTGCTCGATGATTTGGGCCAGTAGAAAATTGTTGGGGACAGCAAAAAACATCATCACTCACTGGCCCAGATCTCCAAGGTTAAAAAAAAAAAAAAAAGTTTTCTAAAAGACAGTATCAGGATTAGCTCAGGTCCTCAATTGTTTGAGAAAAAAAAAAAAAAGAAAAAGAAACAACACTGCCCCACAGTATATAAATTTTACTTCCATAATATTTGTAAAACTAATAAACATTCTTCATACATAATGCAAAAAAACGAACAAAAACTATTTTTTATCCTTTATAGTGAAGCAAACAGAAATCAAACATGTTTCAGCTCAATAGGTTTAATTCACCAAGCTATCCTCCGAAAATTGAATTGAAATGTGCGCGTCCACAATAGTTATTTGGAATAGGTTATGGAAGCTTCAATATCTGATAAAACATCTGCTGGGTGATAGTTTTTAAAAAAAGGTCCTGTTGTAGGCTGCAAAGCAAGAGATGTCTACCTGTAGCTGATGTGAAGGGTGCTTTTGATTAATATGCTATGGCGGTAGGAGTCAGCTGAGACCATAGCGGGAAAAATTATATCTAATGGCTGTCTTGAATGTTAGTTTTGACAGGAAGATTTGTCAGACGGAAGTGAATTGAAAGCAACACTTAGGTTCATAAGTATATAGTCCTGACTATAATTAGTTTGCAAATTCCGGTGCAATATGTGAATTAATTAATGGCAAGGACCAATATTTGACTTTCCTGCCAATTCACGGAAATTACATCTTTGCATGATCCCGTACATCCCCAAAGGGAGAAAAGTAGCATTCTTATCCCCAGGTGCGTAACAATTTCAAACGAGCCAAACTTGCTCAAGTTTCGTCCATAAAATGAATGTCTTAATGCTCGAACCTGCCAAAGCCCGCTGTTTTGAAATCTGATAGATGATTATTAGCTTGGAGATCCCAAATGCACCCAAATTCACCAAGGTTCGTTCAGTTGGCTCCAGCTACATTGTTACTGTTGTTACACAGTCCCCTGGACTGCTCCAGAAGTCAAGAGGAGTGAACGGGGATCTGTCCCAATGTGGGACTGGCGTAATTACAGCTTTGTGACTTGGTTTTCCTCATTTGTGATTTGTTCAATTGTTGGCTGATCAATCGAGGAGATACCTTCTGGAAGACAGCTTAGAGCACTGCATCATGGGCCACGGGATAATTCCTTGAGTCTCTGGCAACAGGGCAGAGCTCACCCGATAAGGCTCACTGAGACTAAGTTCATAAAGAAATGGAGATCTTTCGATGGTTCCCGATAAGAAAGGTGCACAAGATGCGGAAGTCTTGGGTGTATTTTGTATGCAAGGTTGAGAAAGGGGAGGATTCTTTGCTGTAACAGGTCTGGGTGTGTCCCAGGGGGGGTGCACAAATAGACCAATTTGCATGTGTAATCGAGCTTTATTTTTCAGTTTGGTAGGAGGGCGATCCAAGGGTATTCTTAACCATTATAACCTGATGGTTTTTAGAAATCCCAGGGTGACTGATCCTTCTATTTTCCTGTAGACCTTTCAGAGTGGATGCAAAAGACACTTGTGCTTTTTGCACATCAGATTTTGTTCACTTTTTTTTTTTTTTATTGTTGGCTGCAGACAGGATGTATAAAAGAATTTTTACCACAGTTAATAACTAAATTGTTTTATAATTTACATTTTAGGCAGACAGGAAGGGACAAACATGTAGAGAATAATTTTATAAAAATGTCTTGGATTTTAACCATATTATTTACAGAATAAAAGCGGATTTAAAGAAAATCCCAACACCACCACCCCCCAGCAGCTTGTTTGCCTGCATCAGAGCAGCTTTCCCAGCCATAAATAATCCCAACAATGTCTTACTGCTTCCCAACCTGTGCATCAACACAAGAGGAAACATTCCCAACAAGTCACTGTTTGCATTTAACAAATATGCGGAGGTCTGTCTGTTGTCAAAACTATTCGGTGTGTCAGCAAAATGTTTCCCTTGCGTAGCATCCTGTCGAGAGTTATGCAACACACTTAGGCTGGATACTTCCTAATTAAAGTTTTAGGTAAACTATCCTGATCTGATTACCAGCAGACAAGTGGTCAAGTACTTAGGGGCTGTGGCAGTGAGGTGCTGTTTGGCGTTCTGTAAGCGATTGCTGGCGCAGAGGCTTGTGAACAGGTGGACTGGGGACCAAATATTCATGGAGGACCAGTCAATGTATGCCAGATTACCTGCTGAAAATGAACATTTTATTAAATGAAGATTAAAATCTGTTTGTCCTTTATTTGATAATTTATGAAAAAGAATTCCAGTTAAACATTCCCCCTTGAAATTTAAGACTGAGTCAAACAGCTTTCCTTGGTATGGGTTGGCCACTTAGTGCCCAACCCATACCAAGGAAAGCTGTTGACCTGAGGCATGTGAGCTTATCTACAGTTTCCTAGTCTAACTGTTTTTCATTAGTGCTGAAATTAGTTGAAAACACTGAAGCAAACGACATTTGACAACCAGCTGGTTTTGGCCAGTTTAACAGGGAAAGGGTTAAACTTTTTGTTGCTGAAATACACACTGCTGGGGGACGTTCTTTGGGCAGCATTTGCATGGTATCCATATCCGTGAAAGTGTAATAATATATGGGTGTCCGAGCAGCTTAGAAAATTTCAGAATGTTATATGTCTCCTTGGGCAAGCCACACATGTACATTGAAACTTTCATTTGTGGACACAGAGATAATGCACTTGGAGAGATCAAACATTTGCCTGAAATGACATTTCCCATGTTGAAAAGCAAACAAACAAAACACAAACAACAGCAAAAAAAAAAAAAATAATAATAATTATAACATTGGAAAGAGTTTTTTGACATACTGTGCATACCAAATCAGAAACTCACAATCATGTGACCATAATTTAACTCAGCAGAATACAGCTTCGCAAAATGATTCTGAATAAGTACAGAGACATTCTGCACATAAAACATATGTAAGTGAAAGGGCTCAGAACAGCCACTGAGAATTTGTAAATATTCTTACAAGTGCCATCATTTCATGTTAATTCATATGATTCCCAACCAAGCCCAGTGGAACCAGTGTTGAAAGATAGCCCTAGGATCCATAAATTTTGGTCTTCCAAGAGATGGTTTTTCACTGAAGGTAGTAAATAACCTGAAAAGTATGACGCAAGGTGTCTGAAAAAATGTGGTCTTTCAAGGCAGGTGGTGTGTCATTGGAGTGGTCTCTCAACACAGGGACATCTTTAGCTTTGGCATTTCCTGGGAAGTCATGCTTCATGTGCTCTGCAAGCAGCTGGAGCATGGCAGACAGTGCAAAATCCACAGCCTTTAGACCCAACATGTTAGTACCTGAATGAAAGATTTACTTTTGAGAAGTCTTAACTTGCAATTTCAGCTTGATATACAAGAAAATGCGTGCCTAATATAGACAGGGCTAAAGAGAGGAGGGCTAAGAAACAATTGTGGCAAAATGCTCCGCAGTGATCCACATATTTAATATAGACAGTAGGTTTACCAATATGCCTTGTTTTTGTCTTATACTGCTATAGCAACGAACCACACAATACAATGCTTCACATGCAGTTTGGCTTAGGGCTTTGGTGATGCGATTTACATCCTCATCGGGGAGCCAACCCAGACCCTGGGATCAGCCGATTTGCCCAGCCGATTTCCATGGATAGACTTGTTGGCTTGTGATTGACTTGAGCAGAAACCTGACCCAAGGTTTGCGAGGAATCCAATCAAGCAGACAAGGGAATCAAGAATATAGACAGCCGTAACACTATCACACACCATCAAACAGTTTTAATTTTCCTGTGCAACACAAAAATTAAACAGGACTCCTCTGCAAGCCATGACGGACAAGCATGTGGAGAAGCTCCTTGGTGGGTAGGCACATAACAACACAAAAGCCCTATTCAGCAGGAGCATGGTTACCACATGAAGTCATTTTCAAGTTGACTTGTCCCGATATAACACCCGTGAAGGATTCAATGGCGGGCTTATCCTCTACCGATGGTGTAAAAAAGTAACATCATTTTAGTCAGTCCTCCAGAGACACAATGTGTGTCATTTGTCATAATGGAAAGTTATAATCCATCAAAGGCTGAATTATGGAAGATAAAATGGACCTAAATGTAGTTTTGTACGCGTAATGGATAAATATGTTGTAATCTGCATGACCATTAGAAACTATAGTACTGATATAATTCACCAGCTCATAAAATATTTACTTTCGGATTTCATCAATTAATAATTGCTATCAAAATCGTTTAATTATTCATAATGTCACCCGTTACATTTGGTGTAGAGCTCTAATGAAAGAGAATGAATTTTGGAAAATGAAATTTTCACGGAGTTGTTTTGGCCTGAATTGATGGATGAAAATTCATCAAGGTGCATAATTATTGGGGATCCTGGTCGCATAATAGTACCTTTCAATCAGTAAATGAGATGGTCGGTGGAGATCGTTCCAACATCAATAATCACTGTAGACAGTTTGCTACATATTTTCAAGATCAATTGGAACCCTCTTCATTGCCTCCATCAGGCATTGACTTGCAATTTGTCCGCCAATCCCAGCGGTGGATCTCCAGGACCCTGTGATGCCCATCAAGAATCGGCCACCGACCCTTTCGCCATGTTGAGATGTTTACCCGCGGCGATCCCACTCTATTTTCACATGTGGCTGGGGATCGCCTCCACTGGGGCTCTACTGCTTTCAAGTTCGCGCCAACCTGTGTTTACCTGTGGTACACACACACAACACGTAAACATGGGAGCAATATCTAAATGTGATACATAAATATCGGGGAGTTGAATACAAATAGTGTGGGAACAGACAGGCAAATGGATGAAGGATAGGCGGAGTGGTTGCCCAGAGCAGGTTGTATTTCCCCGTGTGTTTACAGGTCCCAGGACCAGCCCTGTCATTGAGGTACTCCAGGTGAAATATAGACAAGTAGCAACAGGGGGATGTCCTCAGCCACATACAAAGGCAATGACAAGTAGCAAAATGATCAGTATTCCATCTATAGAGAACTGAAGAACAGTTCAATGCTTTTTTTTTCAGGACCAACAAAATCAGGAAAGGATAAAAGCGGTACTTGTGTTCATTGGCTTGCTTGCTTTTATCTGAAATTGGGAAAGAAATTTACTTCAGAAATTAATTTTTGAATTGGCTATTTGTTTTTGTTCCAGGTTAATAGAATCATTATTTTCCAATAAATAGGAATAATATGATGAGTTTAGTGTAAATCAATTAAATTTAAATGGATTTTTGCATGAGTGATGTTTTATGTACAAAGCGAAGATATGTTTTGAAAGTAACAAAACAAAATGGTAAAACAAAACAAGAAACAAAAAAACTAAACAAAAAAAAAAAAAGATTCAATACAGACAACCCTGTCATGCTTCAGTCCATTTGCTCTGTTAAATCTTTAGGGATTTATTTATATTGCATGTTCCATAATGTTGTTTGAGTTTTAATGGTAGTTTTGCCAATTATTTCCACAATGAATTTGATTGACCCGATATTCAGGCATTGCATGCTTTTAAGTAAATAAGGGAATGTTTCATTTAAAATGTAATTGCATCTAATTTCGAATTATTTTTTTAATTCCGTGCTCAAAGTTTTGCTTGCGGAACTCATTAGTGCTAAAGTGAATGGTTTTTGCAATCAGATAGGACTGTAAAAGAAGATGAATTGGGGAGAAATATCCATACACTGCAGTGAGCTTGTTTATCTATTTTCTCCAGTTTAATCCACCATGAAGGAAATAACAGAATTTCAGGTAGTGTTTCAGCTGAGATTACATGAATGACTAAATAAAATAGCACTTGAGTTACCAAAGGAGTCCAGGGTGGACTTGTAGCTTCAGGGGTGTGGATCACTGATGTGACAGTTAAATACACAATATCCAAAGGGATTTTGTTGAACACTGGATGTGTTACAATGCCCAATGACCAACCACCTTTATGATATGTAAGCCTACTGTGATCATAAGTTAACTCATTCCATACCAGTTCCTGATTTTTTCTGTATAGTTACCTAGATTTAAGATGACAATTGCATATTTAAATTCTTCATGAAACGAGCTTTTGTTGAAGTACCAACATGCCTATAGTCTTAAGTCAGTGGTTCTGGCACTGCCTGGCAAGTCATGCTGCAGCTGCCACAAGGGCAGCTGCAGCATGACTTGCCAGGCAGTGCCAGAACCACTGACCAAGACCTCTGACCATAGTATGGAATGAGTTAAAATTGTGCTGTTGGTTTATTTCCTGAAGTTTTCATTTCTGCTCGTCTTGTTGATGTGTCAAAACTGCCATATGGCAACACATTGAAAGAAATGTTTTAACATGGCTTTGATAGATATTGTGACAACAAAGGAAATTTTTAAAATCACAATGACAAAAACATACAAAAAGTACAAAGGCACCACTTGGAATGAACACAGTCACTGTACTTAGAGTTGGCATGGGTTTTTATCTGGGGAAAAATACACAATGGATTTTTTTTTTTTTTTGTGGGTCTGTAAACTTAAATGTAAACATACAGGAAGCAGGAACAACGGTACTTCAATAATTTGTACTCCTCAGGTAATGCAGCTTAACCCTTCAAGTGTTGATTAAAGACTGAGTCAAACCATTTCCTCAGGGCACTTTGTATGCAAAGTGTCCCGAGGAAAGCTGTTCACAGTTGACTATGACTGCTGTCCGCTCTAGACTAGGCTTGCTGGTATTTGAATGAAAGGTATCTTCATGAGGATTTTGAATCTTTTTACTGTTTAACGTTTTACCAAAATTGAGAAAGTGATTATAGCTGTGAGTAGCACTTTGAGTGGTAATTTTTGCTGGTATGTACATAATTTTGCAGTTTTGACAAGTGTGTAAGAAACTTGAAACTAAGAAGTAAAATGGTTTGTACATGTGGTAGCAAAGGATTGAAAGTAAATAGGAGTGAAATATATGCAGCATTTGTAAAAGTAAGTGTATCCACACAGATGCATACCTCATAGAGTATTGAGAATGTCAGATCCTATAGGCTTATGAAGATATTAAACATGGAAGGATGAAATCAAGTGGTGGAGGTATTCCTCCAATAGTGGCTCTTCAATGTGTCTTTACTAAGGCATGGCATTGCTGCCATTATAAATATTAATTAACAACCAAAATAGTTTTAATGAAAACTTTCATTTGTAGAAAAGAGATTCATATAGCGGTAATGTTAAAATAAATGTTGGGTCCAAAACTACAAAAGTGACCAAGTCACTCGCAATCTGATAATCTGATGAAAATACATAACAAGTCTACCGGAAAGGTAGAGCATTGAACATTGTATGCTGTTGAGAACACATACCTTGCCTTTCCACCAAATCATCATCAAAAACACGTGCCAGCGCCAGTCTCTTTTTCATTAATTTTTATTTTTTAATTTTCTATACAACTGCAAAAGCTTTGTAGCAAAAATGATGGTGTATGTGTTTAGCATAACAGTCCAAAAATAAGGGTGCAGGTCATATATATTTATATATTTATATTTTTCTATATGACTGAGTTTCAAAGGATTGAATTCAATTAATTTTTATCTTTTTAGTGGGAGTATTTTTTTCTCAACAGCCTGATAAATAACATCTCATAGAAAATATATTTTAAAATATATCTTCGAAATCTTAAGCATTGCAGGATTAAAAAGATTGAACACAACTTTTATGATTGGCTTCTAAGGAGATAATGCAAGAGACTGTTTTTATCATATAGGGGGCTTTGATTAATTAGCTTTCAAAGTAGATGGTGTTTTCTGACATGTGCTGGCTGCTGCTGGGAAAAATCATAAAAGTGGAAGTTTGAGGATGATATCAGACATTAGCATAGTGATGCTTGTAGAAACAGCAAGTACCAGACCCCTGTAGCTTTGTCCTCCTCTCCGAGGGTGGCATCTTGCTATGAATAAATGAATAAATTTACACTTCAATTAGCCAAGTGTGTTAATTTATGCATCTGAAAATAACATCCTGTGGAGATTTGTGGTGACACTTTCAGCGTTAAGACACCCCGTGCATAATTTGCATCTATTCTGTTTTGAAATATTTAGACATGTTTTGTTAAGAAGTGTATGTATTGTTAAGTTGTGCCACCCAAGATCACATACAGCCATAAATTTAGGCAGTACAGTATATGATGTTATTTATATTTCATGATGTATTGTGTTTCTGTCTATTTGTGGGACTGATGTGAATAAATAGCACGGCAAGAAACTGTCTAAGTGCATGAAAAAACTGGCGATGAGCTCAAAAGCTACAAATAGCATTTTTCTATAAGACGCTTTGTTTCTCGTCACAGTTGTTTGCAGTCAGGATTTATACTCCCCACTGCCTTTTATGAGACAGAAGGTTGAAACTAGGAGAATCTGGTCAGTTTGGCATTGATTTTGGAGAAATAATGGTCTTTTGAAGCAAGTTGGAAACCATAGTGATTTGATGGCAGAGGTGGCCTTTAAAAAGAACTTAAGCTATGGATAACATGTTTTTTTTATTTATTTTTTATTTATTTATTTTTTTTTTTTGTACAATAGTCTTGTGATATAAAGGATCCTAAAAGCAAGGTCCAGTCCACATACTGTAAATGTACTTATTTTCACGTGTAAAAATTTTCATGTTTTTTGCATTTCAGGCTTGCTTTCACAGAATTTTTAATTTCACTATTTTGAACATAATTCCTATTAAATCAATGTTAAAATACTATTTCACTGTATTTTTATTTTCACAGTTTTGTGCCATCAGCGAAATAAGTGAAATAAAAGAAATACAGTGAAATAAATTGGATCATTTATACAAGAGTCTTGTGATATGCAGGTTGTTTTTACAACTAGCATTTTTTCAGCAGAACCTCGTCTTGTTTTCACATCAGTACATAAATGGAGCTCACTTTGTTCAAATGTATACTTCAGTGGGTGTTCTGTGCATAATCTGTGATAGGAGATTGATATCTATCAAACAGGATACACCTGGCTTCGGATATAACTTCCACCAAGCACAGTTAACTGAAAATTAATTTGAAATTCTTCACTTCACCAGATAGGGGATGATGAGAAATACACTGTGTAGTTGTGAACATCCGGTCCTGGTAACCGGCAAAAGAACTAGATCTGATCTGTGTGTGAAATTTGTACAAAAATTGGGTTGGGCTTGGATGTGGAATCTGATAGAGTACAAATGTTACTTGTACATGGTATTTTGAACTTGTTTTGATCTGGCTTGATCTTGAGTGGGCTTTCTTGATCCACTGTACAAAGTTCTTCGAGAGTAATCCATTTTGATAAACCCCATCCCAAGCAGTGGATTGCCTTGTAGATCATCCGCTTATGCACCCCATGGTGTCCCTGATTGTATTATAACCCTGTCCGACAGAGTCTGTCATCATGGGGCCAAATATCCTACATAATAGTGTGAAAAATTGTACCCTTGATTCAGAATCCATGGCTAATATCCCATGAGACTATGCATACCTTGGAGTATTAAATCTTGATCTATTTTTACCGCCAAAAGAGTCATCTTTCTTGAGGAAATAAGTCTCTGGCAGTTATATGTGCCGTTTAAACACAGCATGTAAGGAAAGTCAATAAGAGGACGCAAGCAATGCAGTTTTTGGGATCCATCATCCAATGAAGGGGGCCTAAACCCAAATCAACAGGCCAGATCTCTCACATCATGCACTGACTCCCAACTTGCAAATTAAATTTCATAAAAATTGCAAAAATGTTTAAGACTTTTTATCCTCCCCCAAGGCTGCTGTTCAAGAACATTGAATGCCATGTATTGCTGTCTATTACATTGGGGCAGATAGGGCTCCACATTGAGAGAAGTACCTCAAAGAGAGGTGGACCACTTCACAGTTGGTCAACAGATCAGCGAGAGTACATTTGGAGGGGCTGAGTGCTGTAGTCAGTCAGACAGGTTTATGTCCACTGGCCTGGTCATATCATCGTAATGTTTGATGTTGAAATTGAATGGCCTGATAGCCCGAGAACCAATTACAAAAGAGGCCCCCAAGGATGGCCAACTTTCTGCGTTTTTACATGAAGTCGCTTCAACTCTCATCCCGACACTTCCCAGAGAGACCCCACCCTCAAAAGGGGATGCCCTTTATGGCAAATCAACAGTACACACGCTTACTGTGGGGCCAGCGTTTGTCAGCCAGGTTTCAACCCATAATAATTGACTGAAGCATAATAAGGGTAATATGTCACTGATTACTTCAATCAAATGAATTTTGTAATTACAGAATTTCCAAGATAATCCGGTATTCCGTCTAAGGTTCAATTCAGACTTGCTATTCCAATAGAAGCACAAGTGGTCATGATACAAAAGTGTTTGCAGCGCAATCTTTATTTTGGGACAAGGGGACACGCAGGGCACTTGTCGAGTCTCCCCCTTTTGGCAGCATTCCCACATTTTAGGCGACAGTAACATTCGAGATTTTTCATTGGAGATTTGGCATATTTTGGACAATCTAACCCATGCAAATCTATTTATTTCTCCTGTTTTCTAAAATCTCCACATGGAAGCCAACAAAAAAATCATCCTATTTCTCATCAGAGAATAGTGAGACAGTGGTACAGTAATTTTTTGTTTTGAGCATGAACTTTTCCTATTTCATTGAGAAGTCATGGAGGAAATTTTGTGGAACAATTGATGACAGAAACATACTTTTATCTTATTTGGAAATTGACTGTGTATTTGACCTCATTGCAAGAGTGATGTTAAAACAAAGGTCTTGTAAAGGAAACAGTTATTATTAATTAATTGTTTGATAGTGAGCGTATGTTGACATTACTCTGTGGTCTTTTTAAGCTTTGACGTCCAACTCGACAGAGAGATTCTGCTTATGCAAATTACAGGGAATGAAAATTAGGCCGACAGTTTACAAAAGCAATAACATGACATCGTAGCTCTATCAACACTAGTACCTCAGGGGAGAGACAAATATTTTGTTCAAACTGAAGTCACTTTGTCAAATTAGATGGTCAGAGTAGTGGAGATATTTTTTGCGTTCTAATATTGAAAAATGGTAGCACTTAGATGGGTATCGCTTCCTCTCTGTGGCCCTTGTACACGGAAGAGCCTGTGAAAAACCCCATAGCGTGTGACATTGCAATGTTTCCTATCCATTGGGAGAATACCACGACAGACATAAATGCCCGGTGACTGATTAAATATTTAATCTTGCATACAGCCAAGAGCAGGCTATACTGAACATGCTTTGAGATTTGGAACAATCGGTGGGTTTCCCGATGGAGTATCAGATGTCTCTGTCCCTACATCTATCATCTTCCTATGTAAAATTAAACACCTTCATTCTAATTGCCAGAATATCACCAAATCAAATGATAAACCTCCCGAATACAACCTCACAAACACTCAAGGTATGCATGTTTTCTATAATTGACACCAGTGCGTCTCGAGTTCATTAAGATTAGCTCTTTCTGGTTGTTTTGGGGGCTGGCCTTTGGGTAGTTGCATGGCAGAGTGGGAGATCTTGTGGGGGGTTCTAATTTGAGAGGTGGCAAGAGAGGTGAGGGTTGAGTGAGATTTGGCAAACCTAGGTAGATGAGTCCCCCTGGGTAGGCAGATCGTCTCCCCAACCCACGAAGGCAGTTGTGGTCTAACAACATTAAGTGTTACTAGCAGTTACCTAAAGCTCTCCATAGTCCAATTATGCTCTTAACAAAATCTCCTGGTCCAAATCCGGAGGGGAACCCTCGGAGGCAGTTTCATCACCCTGACAGAGTGTTTGACACCAGTTAATGTGTGCACCCAGTGCGGGCTAATGCCGATGATTTGTATTAGGGGAGACATCATTAACAGGCAGCTACCAAGGGGAAGGTGTAACGTCGTCTCTGGTTCACCGCCACTGGGTCACCTTATGCGGTAATTAGTTATTCCTCCACAAATCCCAAAACAAATCCTGAAGGATGTGTAGCACAGTTACCCAGACTGGGGCGGTGTGCTGTGACTACCTTTGCTGTTGTTAACTCACTGGAAGTGGCCAATTATGAGCTGACAAAGCATAATCACTGCAGGCCCACCTGTAAGCATTTGGTCGAACAGGGAGCGGGGGAAAAAAGAACAAGAGGATAACAACAATGGGCAAGTGCACAAAGTTGTCACTGAATCTTGAGATTCATTGCCCAATCATTGATGGGGAATTTGTCTGAGAAAATTGGTCCAGCATTCACTAGGCTTACTGGAGGCTAAGCATATCTCCCTGTATTTACTGCATGTGTTGATCATATTGTCTCGGAGTTTTCGTCATTCTTGATCACACTCTAGAAATCTTGGGATACTGTTATCGAGTATAAATTGCTGCAGAATCAACATTCGTTGAGTTTATGACTTTACAGTACAAAGACTGTTAGTCTCACAGTGTGTTAGTCTTTTATATGATAAATAAATCATCTACAATTATGCTTGTTATAAGGGCAAAAAATTTTTTGTCATAAAATATTAGATGTCATTAATGTTATATTTCAACAGCACTTTAAATATCAAATATCATTTACATTGTATTTTGATAACACTTTGCACAAATTTTTAGTTGTACTGACATTTGTGTTTATTTTTGCATGCAATTCTCAAGTGTACTTTTGGTAAACATTTAGAATATAGAAGTGTGTACTCTGAATAATTTGCAAGTGTCATTTGACAGATCCAATTACATGTTATGATTTATTGTTGAAAGAAAACTTATTGAAAGAAAACTTTTCTCTTGTGTACTTTCAGATTTTTCCTGAAGTTTTTCATGAAATGCAATCAGAACTGTCTGAAGAATGCGGGCAATCCCCGGGACATGCGCAGATTTCAGGTAAAGAGGCAAATACAAAACTCTTTTGGTGGTGTCAGGGGGCCGTAATAGAGAGAAATTGACGGAGAATATTCAGCAGGTTTTGGATGAGGGTGACATGCATAGCGGTAGAGTATTCATTGGGTATATAACTGGTAATGGCATATTTGACAAGCGAGCCTCCTGAGACGCACAACGCTTTAGACCCGTAATATTAATTTCATTGCCTTATTGCTGTTTTTACAAGACGGACTTAGTTTCCCCACCTTTGGACACTTGATATCATGGTTAATTTCTCTCCACAATTATTTTACACCAATTGCCAAATCAAGTGCATTGTCTGATGAGATTACTAGTTTCAGCAGTTAATTTATATTTCTCACTGATCCATAACCCGTGCAGTTCATTTACTTTGTTCACTGACCCGGGGCCACCCCTTGGCTTATCGAGGTAGTGGGCTGCCAAGCAGGTTTTGCTTGGGTAGCCATGGAGCGCGTGAGCACGCTCAGTAGCCGAACTGGAGGCAGCTGATAGGCTTCAGCAAGGGGCAGTGTGGCCGTGATAAATCACATCAAATACAAGCAAGACAGTGGCCGCTTATCGAGCCTGCCAGTGTAATTGAAATGGGCCCCATTATAGAAGTCATAGAGGCACATTATGTTCTAGTCATGTTTGCGCAAATAAAGCAAAAATGCCCTCCCCATGGAGAGTGCCCTCTGCAATCAATTTTGAAGATTTTGTCAAGAAATTTTCCAAGAATTTGCACACCTCACTTACGATGGCACTCTGTACTTTTGAGATGAAGGTGGGAAAATGAAGACTGTTTGCATGAGAGGGCTCATGAACGAGCCTAGCGAGCGTCCCAGGGACTGTTATTCACGCGAACGCTGATTAGTGGTTAATGGCGAGTTGTTGTATGGCTTGACATAAGAATATGGGAGGAACAGGTCCCAGAGTTATACTTTTTGTCTCAAGCTGGTTGTAGATGTTTGACTTTGATCATTAGGTAATGTGTTATGATTGCAAGTGTTGCAAGCAATTGATGTGGGTGTCTGCCAAGAACCTCCCCTGCCGACCATCCCAATTAGCTTCCCATTTTGCAAGTACAACTTTCCACTTGAGCGGAATTTGTAATCAAGCACACTGATACAATGCTGGGCAGGAAGACATGGTGAGGGGGAGGGACAACATGTTCTGGAACAGCTACCTTGAATTCTCGGAACCCAGTTAGGTCTCATCAGTGCCCGCTGCCTCTCCTGTATTTGTGGTCACTGTTTTTTTTTTCTCATCCTACATATAGAATGACAACAATTTATTTATTTTTCTTGTATAAGTCAGGAAGTTAAGAGCTGCTGAGAGAAGTAGATCCTCATGTAGCAGGTTTGTGTATGATGTTGTGCATGCATATATACAGGAGACACGAAGGCTTTCCCATCTGACAGTGTCACTTATGTGTGGTTAAAAAAATTAATGAATACATTGGACTTTCATGGTTTTGGGATGAGAGGTCGCTGAAATATGAAAATTCAATTATTTGAAGCCAGCTAATCAAAGATGTTGCTGCTCTTGAAAAAAAAAACTATGAAAAAATAAGAAAGAAATGCAGGGTTACATGAAGAGCAATGCATGACCAGAAAAATAAATAAAGAATTGAAAGGAGATTTTTGTGATTGATAAATTGACTTGTTACAATTGTCATACAAAAAATAACAATAAAAGCATTTTCTAAGTAGATTATAAGAAAATTGAAACTAAATAAACCTTTGTAAGCAGCTGATGATGAATTCTTACCTGGTTATTTTATTTTCTATTAAACAGAGAAGTCTGTGGTATTACTCCATACCCAGTGTGCAGTTAGTCAGGATCCCAAGAAACTATTTGCAATATTTTTTCCAGATACGGGTTGATCTAACTTGACCCATATTTCTATGTCAGGCTCATCTTCTGCCTGGAAACATTTCAGGATCCATATTATTTCACATGATAGATATTAATTTATTTTCAGTGTGACAAAGGGCACTTGTATTATTTGTCCCATTCTGCGGGGAGCTGTAGGAACACAAGTATATTGCTGGCTCAGTCCGTTCTGTGTAGAACTTGGGATAGCGTGCCTGTCAGATCCCTCCCATGTGGTGGGGACCTCACTTTTTTGTCTTACTCTTTGGAATTTTTATCGGAAACTTTTTGGCCGGTTGTGGACAACGTCCCCAATCTTTTGTTTCTTTTTATTTTATTTTTATTTTATTTTTACTTTTCTGTTGGGAGGGGGGTAATTTTTTTTTTCACTGTTAAGCGAAATGAAAATTATCTCCCCAGCAGAAACAAGAAGTCAGCATTTCTTGTCACAGGATGTTGACAGGTGTGGGAAAGAGTTCCATAGCCTGGCAATGCAAAGGAACCAGTGACATGAGACATGTGGATACTTGATTGGAAGCTCTCTGAGTGGGCAGTAGGAATATATGCAGCTTCCATCTTAATGTGACTCTGAAATATTACAGGAAAACTGATAGCAAAAGAGTTAAAGCATGCAGGCATTGTAAAGTTCATCTGTCGTACCTGTCACCAAAACTGTTCCTGTTGCATATTGTTTAGATGAACAATGAGGGAGACAGTTCTCAGCTGATCAATGACATCTGTGGATCTTAGTCAGCATTTCACCATTTGCTATGAAAGTTGTTGCCCAAGTTTTATGGTCACCAGAAAGGGTTAAACTAGTTGCAGCTTATAAGGAGAACCTCCATCTATCCTAATTTGGGGTCTCATTATATCTTAGCATTTTGTGTTGCCTTCAGGGACGGCAATGATACAAAACCACAAATTAAGATCCCGGACAAACTCCACCAGTGTTTTGTTCTGATATTTAAATGCCTGGTGCTGTACTTGAAGGTCTGGGCCTGGAAGTTTGGCACAAATGGCATTAAAACCGGTCTCAGTGGTGTAATTATGTCATTAGGTGGTTGATTAGTTCAACTCCATGGAGCCAAGAAGAAATTGAAGAATTTTAGTCAGCCACAATGTACAGTATTGAAATGCTGTCTTTATCACCTGTTTTCAGATAAAACCAGTCATTAATGTATTGAAACTCCACAATTTGTTTATACTTTATGAGACTCTTGTGTATATTAAATTTATGTCAACTTTGATGAAAAAGTTTTGTTTTTCCCTGTTTCATGTCTTTTCATTTCAAAAATGCTGGTTGCAATGAGACTTTTTGCATCTGGGTATTTAACTCATGTCCTAAAAATGCAAAAGACAGCAAACCTGTGCTTGATTGTGGACTGTCCCCTATCTACCTGCACCCCAGAGAGAGAGAGAGGGAGAGAGGGGGAGAGAGAGAGAGAGAGAGAGAGAGAGAGAGAGAGAGAGAGAGAGAGAGAGAGAGAGAGAGAGAGAGAGAGAGAAGCTTCATTCTGCTCTTTTTTGGGTGAAGGTCAAAAAGGAAGAGTATATTTCATGCAAGTTTGGTAGAAATGTCGAGCCAAAAGAAATACCTAAACTGAAAAAAGAAAGAGGTCAAAGAGTCAAAATTGATCTACCTGTTAGGACATTAACAGTAATATTATGACCAACTGCATGGTCTATATCTCAGTAAAAACAACTCAAATACTGTCATTTTGTCGATAATTTAACGTTTAAAGTGGTAATTTGTGGATTTTAGTCAACAGCAAGCCTGGTTGCTCACTTGATTTGCCCAAAGAGCAGGACGGAAAGCTCTTGACGTAAACTGTTTACTTTCTCTTGAACTGTCAAATTTAGATGAGATGTGCTGCTATTTGAATAGAGGCCTTTGCATGAGGAATTTGAAGGTGGACTTGTTATAATAATATTTGTAATTCAGAGAAGTGTCAATTTTGTCATGACTGATACTCAAAGCATTAACTTCCATGTTTAAAAGAGCCCTGAAGCCAATGGGAGCTATCAGCAAGTCATTGAAGGGATCCAGAATAATTTTAAGGGTCATAGATAGTGAAATCTGCAAAGCAAATTGATCTGTGATAAAAGGTCAAGATAGTGATATTTGTATTATGTAATAGGCAGAAATTATCAGTCATTGATGTAAACTTCTTTCAGCTCGGGTAAACAATTTATGATTAAATTAGCATATCAGCATTCAGGGCATGCAGACTGGTCTGTCTTTATATACACAGGCTTAGATCAGTCTGTCATTAGGTCTCTGTTCAATATCTTGTCGTGCAAGGTTAGTTTGGAATCAAATTAATTTAGTTCAATTTCCAGAAATGGATGACAGATAGGCTTTGTTTAATGTGGATTTGGTTTTCAAGAAATTCTGCCCAGTCCTATGGCAGAACTTCGACATTTATTGTGCAGAACATGTAGTCTACTACATAGAGAACCTTGTGGAACAAGAGCATAATATTATGCAACTTATTGAAACACTATACCCACCACTGGTATTTGTATATATGTTGTATACCCCCAATTAAAGTACGATATTTGAGTACCAAGATTATATACATGTATATGTATATTGAAACCTGTCTGCAAAGAACATCCCTGGAATCACCAAGTTATGGTCTTTCAAGGCAAGTGATCTGTCATTGGAGTCATAAAAATGAAGTGAAAAGTACTGAGTAATACTGCGTTCACACTATCCCTAAAATAACCGTAATTTTTACACACACAATGCCAATGTCCTGTTCAGTCTACATACTGTTTCTCCTCTATATGCAAAAAATTTTGAATTGTCAACATGCAGATATTTTTTCCCATGTCTTAATGCAACATGTAGATGTATTCCGAGTGCAGTATACTATGCATGGTTATTGGCACCACTTTTGGCACTCAGCAGGTAATAATATACAGTATCAATGCACAATACAATTTTTCTTTGGATTGTATTTTTGTATGGATATTACTTCCGAACAAATAGAGATTATAGTCTGAACACAGCTTTCAATTTATTGACAATTTGATATTTCAAGGCAGGTGGTCTCACTGGAGAGGTCTGTCAAGACAGGTACCACAGTACAGTGAAGCCTGTCTCACAAGGTCACCCATAGGGATCAACACCTGGTGTTTTTTCATTGGAGGTGTATGATAACATGAAAAGGACCATACAAAGTGTCTGAAAATGGTCTTTTAAGACAGTGTCTGTTATAAGCGTGGTCTGTCAAGACAGGTGCCATTGTATGTACATGTATAGTTAAACCATGCTAAAAACCTGGCTGTTATTGATCAGCGTGGTTTGTGGAAATAGATCTTGCACAGGTCCAGGTGTCACAGGAGCAGACAGAGCAGGATTGTCTGTCACAGGAGCAGACAGAGCAGGATTGTCTGTCACAGGAGCAGATAGAACATGATGGTCTAGCTATCATAGGAGCAGATAGATCATCACTTACTAAGATTTAAAAAAAAAAAAAATTCTGAGTTTTACCACTTTAACTAATGAGTTTACAAAGCAATGCTTTTTGTATATTTTTAATGTATGTGAAAGCATGTTTGGTTCTAATATAGAACTCGCCCTTTTGAGAGACCACTGTACAGTGAAACCTCCCTATATTGAACACCCTTGGGACTGGAAAGACGTGTTCAGTATAGGGAGGTTTGATAGCATTGAAAGTATATATTTGGGACTGAGAAATGGTTTTCAGTATAGAGAGGTGTTCGGTATAGGAGGTGTTCGGTTAGAGAGGTTTTAGTGTATTTTGAGACCACCTGATTCTTCAGGCTACATCTATCAGGTCCCTCTCCCATCTTTCACCTCATTTGAAGGACCACCTGCTCATGTGACCACTTTTGGTCCTCCTCAAGGGCTGTTCTCCCGAAGGAGGAGCTATTTTATTGCCAAAATATTATTTCATGCCTTTCGGCTCTTTCAGGTATCATCATACATGCTGACATGTATGTGATCTATGCATTGATGTTGTTTAAATATGGAGGACTTACACTTTGTCAGTTGCTTTGGTGGAAAACTGATTGAAGTTTCCTCTTTTTTTTTCTTGCACCTAGTGACCTTGTTGACATTAATTTCCATACTAGACAAGTACTAGCATTATTACAACTTGCAGATGTATGACATTTACAAAATCTAAATATATATATCTCAATATGCACAGATAAAAAAAAAATTTACTCTCTCACACAAATTTTATCATATTTTACTTTTAATTTTCATCCAATGTAGAGCTGGTATACAAAGGAGGTTCAGTTGTCTTCTCTTGGCTCATTACAGTTGGAGACCAGTAATACTTGTATCCAGTGACTTATAACTTCTGATTGTCTGCCCATTGCAACACGTGAAATAATGATCTTTCTGTATTAAGTAATCAGAATTGATTGGATCTTGTTCGAGCGTGCATGCATGCGTATATGTGTGTGTGTTTTGTTACGAAAGCTTTATGAAAATATTTGTTAATCTCAGTCTTGGTTGTTTTGTGTTTTTAAGTATGACATAATTTGGGTGATGCTAGTCTGTGTACAGAGATCCTTCATAAAAAAAGCACCATCTCTTGACAGAACACCATACAAATGGTAACTTGTGTTTTTTTCTGTCTTTTTTTCCCTCCTAAAGGACCACAGTTTTTGTGACAATGAGGATCATCTCGTGACAGGGCTGTTATTTTTGTTTTCCCAACAGCAGTCCTAATTATGTCGAATCATTTCTTCGGGCAATATTTTGATAAATAAGCCATTGAGCCTATCATCCCAAGTTCAAGCAAAAAGGTGGAAAAATTGTTTCTGTTAATACATGCCACTTTGAAAATATTGTCATTGGAAAAATAATTTGGAAGATTGCTTTGCTACAAGTATAATTCATATTGTTTACTTTGTAGGTTGCCATAGCAACGACAGTGACAATGGATGGACCTTTACTAGCAGTTTCTGACAATATGTTTGTACACAACAACTCAAAACATGGCAGGCGGGCACGAAGGCTCGACCCCACGGAAGGTGGTAAGTATCTCCTCTCACGTGCAACCTTTTGCTGCAGGGCTTACCAATTTTAATTCCATTTTAACACAATTAGATCTGGGCAAACCCAGATCTACAAATTCCAGACATCATCATGACCATCTGAAGGTCAAGTAGTGGCATTTGTGGCGCTGTGGCATCAGGCAACTTAGTGATACGCATTCTGCATCAGTGATGGGCATCAGTATCCTATATACCTTATCAATATCATGCTGGCCAAATAAAATACTAGAGTTGATAAATATTTTTTGTGCGCCATTCGATAAAAGGCCGTGTGATTTTGATCAAACTGAGCCTACATAGGATCTGTAATATTCCACATTCTTGATGTACGTACATGCAGAGCTTAATAGCGGCAAGCAAATAACAGTTTAGGTTTGCCAGGAAGGGTCAGCATGGTTTACGATGGTGGCCGTGTGGAGAACAACTGCACTGACTGACAAATTGCAAAGTTATTCATCTGGTGTTGATGTTATTGCCACTGATAACACAAGTCCAGTCATAGCTCTTTTTCACCCAGTAATCATATTTATGTCACAACTGTCAGAATTTTGTCAAAATTTCATTTTCTCTTACAAGGACATGCTGCAGTTAATACATAAATTTAAATAATTTTCCTCCCAAACTGTTAAAACAATGATTAGGTTGGGTGATTGAGGAGCCGAAAATTACATATTCAGCAACATTTCTTGTGATTTATTTCACAAACATGGACCAGCCGCGAATTAATTCTGTTTGGGAGACAAGGATGGTGTTAGGTGCCTGTGGCGGCTCACTGATACACATTTGGCCCCGAGTCATGTCCAGGCTCCCATTCCTTCGTAGCAACATTTGAGTGAAGCACAGGGTTTCAAAGATCGACGGTCCAGAAAAAAAACGGAATCATTGAGATATATAGGGATCTTTCTTATCAGGATGTGGATGTGATGTAGTGTCATCCAGGCCAAGGTTACTGTTCAAAGTCTCGCTGAGTTTAGCTGCAGCTTGGAAAGATGTCATCAAGAGTCATCAGGGTGCAAACTTATAAACTTCCTCCCTTGGTCATCTTGCCAAGATCCTAACCGGAGTTTATATGACATGACCTTTTCCTTGGCTCAGTATCTTCTTGTTTCTTGGCTAGTCTTAGGCAAGACAATACTTAATTTCATAATTCTTGCACCACATAATTATATTTCTACATAGAATAATAGTGCACATTGGGGATTCGGTAAGTAGGGTTCACGTTACAATGCCACAATTACTCCTTGATTAAAGATTATCAGCTTAATTATAATAAGAATAGTTGATGATTGTGATACTTGTCGGGCCCAGCTGCCCAGAATACGATTAAGTATCCCCATCTGGCTGGTTTAGACGGGAACATCTGGGGCCCACGACATGGTGCAGTCCCTAATGGCTATACGCTAAAGCACGGACAGTGTATTCAGCCAGAAAACTCTACATAAATGCTCTTCACGATAACTTAACTACTTTTTCAGGATCTACCGACTCCCATTCTGACCAAATAACCTGATCTCCGCTAAGTGTATTTGTTCATCCCGGCAATGTGGTTGGAGCAGTGACTTCTACCGTCGGTTAGCACATGTTGTCGATGTATCGAGTCCAACAAAAATGCTATTACCAGGATTAAACATGTTTTGCATTCAATCGCTAGTGTAAATTGTCTGCCTCTCAACCTACACCATTTTCCCATCACATAAAAAGAAACCACGGGCTCTGTTTGTCAGGATAACTTAAGATATTTGCTGAAATATTTCCTGTGAATAGAATATGCAGTTCCGCCGGTTTAAAAATGCAGTATGGCACGAAAGACTATGTACACGGAAACAATCAATGGGATTGAACAGGCTGGGTATTTACATTATCGCCACACAGAGCGAGTCATGGATGCTACCGATTAATGACATGTATAACCTTTTGCAAATCTACATTAATGCAATGAGAGCTCCTCTGAATTTTTAAAAACTGTCATGGAAAGGGGGGTTAGCGGGACATTAGGGGCACATAATTTATAGGCATTTGACAAGTTGGATTATTTCATATTTATGAGATAATCTTTGGTGACATTTTATTGTATGGCTGCATATACGTGAAGCATTACTGGGAAAACTAGGCAGAGGAAGGGGTGCCATCGCTTAAGCCAAGGGCTTGCTCGTGAATGCTCTTAAGACGAACAAAGCAAAGCACGGATAACTCACGGAGCAATTTATCTAGGTCAAATTCACCAAATCTGATATAAATTTAGATAAATTGTGACAGATACATATGTCGAGTTATCAGGGACCATCAAGTCTGAAAAGCCTCGTGCTTCAGTTCACCTCTATGTAAAGGCAGTTGCGGAGCCTTTTGTACAAGTGCCACTGATACTTAAATAAAACTCGCCAGATTGCAGCAGCAGGACACAAGACCGGAGTTTGTCCTTTCTTTGGAAACCTATTCATCTTTGTATTATTATATACTTACTCCTCAAGCGTCTTGTGTCTGCTTCTTGTGTTCGTTTATGCAACAGAAGCAAAGGAAATGACACATGCATAATGTTAGAGCGGCTTATTAATGTATAACCATCTGAAAAAGTTGGTAATGGTTGCACAATAGAGGTAGTTTAAGGGATACGCAGCATAGAGTTCTCAAGAGATGTGGACTAAAATGTACACAATTTGACCACAGTGGCATATCATGCTGCAATAATTGTTGAACAGCGTTGTTGCTTGAACAAGCCTCGGTACAAGGACATGTCTGATTGACTGTCTTTATGTTAGATTGTTCTCAAAGTGACCTAGAGTTGCTTTCATCAAGCTGTGAGTGGCACTTATACATTCCACATAAACCCAGCACCAAGTTTTGATGCTTTCAACAACAACAACAACAACAACAACAACAAAAAATCAAGACAATTGCAAAAATAAAGCATGAGGACAAATGGATCCAGATGGAACGAATTACCTGAATTTTGGGAGGAAGTAAAGAGATAGAGCTTCCAATATGGCTGTGCAAGCCGATTCTCTTGTACTGTGAACAGAGTACACAAGATTGAAATGAAGGTCTTGTTTCTTGTCATAGGGGATGCTGCAGAATCTATAAAGCAGGTTAATTATTAGTGAATCATCATAAACCAGTTATTCAATCAGTCAATGGCCCAGTCAGCCATGGCTGACACTCAATCAACCACAGGGCCAATAAATCACGTAAACAGGGGCACTATGAATATGTTATAGATGTAACATCCTCTTTGTAGGAACAACATCAGACATGCAAGGTGTACAAATAAACTCAAGAAAATGCTGATATTGCTTTGGCCATAGCATGGAGGGAGAAAAAAAAACTCCTAAAAATATTGTGTTACAGTTATGCTGGATAGTACCTACTGTTCATTACAAAATTTTCAAAAATGTGTTGTCTAGAATGGCACATTGAAGTTTCCTGGAATTTTTCAATCAATAACTTAAATCACTTACAATATTTTGACCTGAAATCAGGGTAGCCACAGTTGTAAAGGTACCAGTAAAATTAAAAGAGAGGATTTAATGGAGATACCAGTCAGTTGTATGATTGTTCCAGTATTAAATTTGTTGACAAAACCAATAGGAAAAAATTCTGCATTCAAACTTTACCTATTGGTGCCAACTTAATGCCCTGAAGTGTGCCTTAGCATTAAAAGGGAACGCAATCATTAATGTACATTCTAACTCCATTGTATTGAAAAAAAGGAAGCATACTTGTATATATTGAATTAAGTGAGTGGTTAGATGCTTAATCAGCAACAGACAGATCCCAGACGAGACTGGACCTGTGCACTGCCAGAGCAGGTGACTGGCTCGGGACCTGGTTGCAAACACTCAAATGTTGACATTTCTGCGATGCTGAAAGTGCTGGTCCACTGACAAGGGCTTTCCGCTAAGAGAGACTCTTGATCCTTTTAATTTAAATTGGTTTGAAGTGTTCGCTGTGCTCACTGGCAATGGCTGAATAACACACAAAACTAATTGTATATATTTACCGAGTAGAAAGGCTAATATCTCTCCAACAATAATGCAGTTTGATATAAAGTTGGATGCAGGTCCACTGGAGGGAACGGCGTTGTTTGTTCCACTTAAATTATCACATTCCCGTGACTGTTTTAAAAGTTGGTCCATTTTCCCCAAATGCCCCTAGGAGGCCGGTTAAAAATTAAGCCCTCTCTGAACCATTTGAAGCGTTTAATGTCCGGGCAAATTTGGGAGCAGTGCAGTGGGGAGGCAACTATTGATGTCTGTGGGTTTGCCCCTCAGCTACCACATCTGTCAATCATTGCTCTGCTTTTACAACTAACCTGCCACTAACGACACCCTGTGTGCAGATGATGCTGTTTAACAACAGAGCCTGGGGCGAAATACACCTGTATTGACGGGGTAATGAAACCAAAATAAGCAAATAAATACCCTCATACCTGGCTTCCATTACATGTGCGCTTGACTTGCACACTTTATGTACAATAAGCCAGGCTGGTTTTTTAGTGAAACTTGACGTCTTTTTGTCATCACGTCTGTGACCCTTAGACCTTGTCAATAGACGACAGTTGATGGAAATGCCCAGCAGGAATAGGGGTTGGCCAGTATACACTTGCAGAGATTGAGTGCTCTGTGTCATTCCAGAGGCAATTGCTACCTTTGAAAAAGAGGAATTTCAGAGTGACAATTTTGGTTGTAAATTCAATATCAAATAAAGACTTCAGCTGTAAATTTCAGAACCCAGAGCTTAATTCGTTACAACAGTTCAACAAGGATGCATTTTCAGATCACCACAATAAAAAATGTGGGTGCGTATTCTGTGCATAATTATATGTACAGTCTTGTTGATTGATCAAATATTTAGATCACCGGATAAAGAAAGCAGTTGTCAGAAATCTGGAATAGAGGAGTAATGACACAGGAAAATTGTGATGTTTCGAGTAAATAAGAGTGAAAGTAGCAAAGTGAGAAATTATGACATTTTCCATTGCCGTCGCCTGATGCTCCACTTCACAGACATGTGAAATGTGGCACCTACTGTCAAAAGAGTGCTTTCGTTTTTGTTCTGGCGTTTGCAAAAGGCTTATAATTTGTGAAATTCAGTTGTAATTTTCCGTGTCATTTCAAAAGGAAAAACCCTACCCGACCCTTAATTGTGAGTTTTAAGCATCAAATTAATACAAGGGGTAAGTTTTCTGCTTTGCCGGTCCCCGCTTTTATTCAGCGCTGGATTCTGAGCACAATCAGCTTACGAGGCAAAACTTCAAAGAGCAAGTCGCAATTATCCATTAGTGGAGGGTGACCCACAGTTACCATTAATGGAGGCAAATGGAAATGGCTGCTAAATTACAGCAGCCCACGTTGAGATTACAAAGACGATTCCACCATTAATGTAAACTTCCTGTTTTTCCAATCGCCATATATCATTTCATGATCACAAGTTAGTCATGGATCAAACAGTGTTCTAAGGGATTATACTGGGTGTTTTTGTAAGGGTAGTCAGCTGTATAGGTAGGGTATCGAGATTAAACTATACGCTTTTAATACTTTATGATTCAATAGAAATATACCGCGTTCTCCCATCATGGCTCACAATGGTAGGATTCAGAGACGTGGCTTCATATTATTCCAACTACTTGTACAATCTTAGCAGTTTGTGTCATACGCATTTGCTATCAATATCTACGGACCCCCATACTGAGTGACTGGTGCCTGTTTCTTAACAAAGGCGCTTGGGCAAAGTGTTCATGCATGTAAAATAATAGGCTTGTAATGGACCTTCGGCATCTGTTGAGGAAAAACATCAGGATGGGACAGGATCCTTTGACAGAGACCACATACAATCGGGTATCCATGCACTTCCCTGGTTGGATACAGATACAGATGACAAATATGCTTAATTTGCATAACAAAGGGATGGGAGCTAGTGCGCCCATATGACACCAGATTCTACTTTAAGCGCTCATGGTCTCTGGTGACTTTAATTTGTAATAATGTGTTACGTTAGAGAATGTTCACAAAACACGGAACAGAAGTTCGCTTTTAGTTGTAAATGTCCCGACTGCACCCAAGCATGCTCGAAAATACTTGATGTAAATTGATAGATAGTTCATCAACAGAATTAGCATATGCTAGGGGACTATACAGAGAGCCTTTGAGGACTGCCGAAAATGAATTTTGCGGCTTTTTCCTCTGAAAGATGGAAAAATTGTCAGGAAGGCATATTGGGCTATTGATGAGAAAGCATGGGGTAAGCCTATACATCACTACAATGCAATGAATATGCCCCATAGTGAGGACAATGCGGAGACTGTAAATGTACAGGTATTATTCATAACAGAAATATGATAAGAAAAATTTGAGATATGATCAAGTAGATTGGCAATTTTTGTCATGTTTCAAATCAGCATGTATCATGTCATTTTGAATTTCTTTATTGTATCCAGCCTGTCAGTTTCATACATTTTTTAGGAACGCTTTTATTGATGTTTAAGAGGTGCCATCAGAGCTTTTCACATGTACATGAGCTGAGAGTTGTGGTTAGACTTGCAATCATAGCATTGGATAAAAAACTACAATTAGCAAATTAATGAACCTCTGAAGATTTTTATATGTAATGATTATGCACGTATTTAGAAAGGAGATGGGACATTTAACAAACAAATTATCTGATAAAAAAAGATGTGATGGGACAATGTTCGAACACTGGTTAGCATCATCGTTTTTGGAATATTGAATTGCCATGACAGTTGTGTCAAAAAAACAAACAGTATGTGTGCCCCCCCCCCCCCCCCCATCTAACAAGACCCCGTTGTACCTTCCCACAGCAATGCCTGACACCATAGTCCAGCTTTTCATGCAAAAATGTTGCGTTTCATTGTATTGTCTCTCTGATGCAAGGCGACCTGCCTAATGTGGCCACTTCTAGCACCATACATGTGGCCATATTACTTCTTCTGTAAATTGACTGCCTTCAACATAGTGAAGATTCTGTCGTGGTTGCGCATGCTGTTGGTTGTAGGATAAGATAGTTAGAAAACAAGGATATCATGAATTTAGAGGCAGGTTTAGTGATTAGTGCTTATTAAGGGCAAACACTGTATATATCACTTACTGATGTTTGAATTTCCTCATCATTTATGATTTATTCATTGTTTGCAAAATATTTAACTTACAAGTGGTTTTCCTGCTGATGATATTGAACTTGCCTTCAAAGCAAACTAAGCTCTCTGTTATCTCAAATACATTTGTGGAGTGGAGGAAACAAGGAAGTTGGTCTGTTGAGGAGGCAACTAATGGATGTGCTTGTGTTAAACTGGTATAAGTAACAAATAATTAATAACACAACTGAATGTAGAAATCAGTTAAACTGTGTTCAACAGCTAGAAAGACAAAAATTCTGTTTTCATGTCAAAAGTATTTTATGAGATGGTTAAAATGTGATATGATGATCAGATGTTCAAACATAAATGCATTAAATTTTCTGGTTAAGTTGTTTATTTTTGTATAAAATTTTTGTGTAGAAAACTGTTAAAAATGTTTGTATATATTTGAATATTTCTAACTGGCCCTCGTTGGCAGGCACCAGGCACCTGGCCAGCGTTCATTTAACTCATTCCATACTATGGTCAGTGGTTCTGGCACTGGCTGGCAAGTCATGCTGCAGCTGCCCTTGCCAGGCAGTGCCAGAAGCACTGACTTAAGACAATAGACATGTTGGTACTTGAACAAAAGCTCTTTTCATGAAGAATTTAAATAAGCAATTGTCGTCTTAAATCTAGGTAAATATATGGAAATATCAGGGACTGGTATGGAATGAGTTAATAGGACAATGCATAGAAAGTGTTTTGCAGTCTTTCTAATTCAAAAGGTAAAAGCAGCCATGAGCATGTAAGGCAATTGTGTTCTGGTCTGTGAACTTTGACCTCTGTCAATAGATCATTAACCCATTCTCGGTGAACAGGACAGAAGTCAACAGTTTTCCGCAGTGTGCTTTTGGTGTTAGCATCCAGAGCTCCTTAGGAAAACTGTTGACTGGGTCTTGTTGCAAGAAGTGATCTGAGAGTTTCAGTAAAAAATATTGTGTTTTGGTATAAAATTTGAAGAGCAAAAATTGAAGCAAACATTTAGCATTTTGGGCAGGAAAATGTTAAGCAGGATGAAGCAGGTGTCACTTTCTCCCATTACAAAGTAGGTAATTGTAATGTGGTCGAAATGAGCACTGGCTTTCCTTGCACCCCTTTGTATTGGGCCCCATTTGTGTTAATGTTGCCCCCTGGCTAATGGCCAGGTTTGTACCCTGCAGCCACTCCGTGTATCAAGGCCATCTGCCCAAGTGAGGGATGGACAACAGGTGGCACCACTGTCATTATCATAGGGGACAACTTCTTTGATGGACTACAGGTTGTCTTTGGTACCATGCTCGTCTGGAGTGAGGTGAGTACTCTAATTTGCTATGTGTTTTTACAGTCACATGTTCCCACCCAAAAAATGTCAGGTGACTTAAAACGGGAAGTTTACATTTTTAGCTCAGCTGACTTGTCAGTCAGCTGAGCTTATCTTATGGTCCTCTGTTCTTCAGTCTTCTGTCCATCCTATGGCATAACTTTTTTTTTTTTTTTTTTTTTTTTTGCATTTGATGCCAGGAGGTGAGGTACAGGAGCCCTGACTGTGCCACAATCCATTTCGGATTTGTTTCATTTGATGTCAATATGATTGCCTAGAGATTCAGATGCTGGATAATTTCTCTGAAAATGGGGGAAAAAAAGTTAATTTCATTTAATGTAGCTAGCATTGGGAAAAGACCTTGACAGTTGTAGGCTCTAGGTTGGGGGATGGGGATATTAATCACAAAAAAGTTTATCCAGGGAACCGCTGCTCGATATTTTTTTTCAGGTCTGGACCTAGTTTTTATCTCGTCATTTGTTATCCATCAGCAATTCACATTTTGACTTCTCCAAAATCATAAACTAGATCCACTCCAAACTTGGTGGTGATCTACTTAGGTTTGTCTGTACCAAATTTATTCAAGTGGCCATGCTCCAGTGATTTGGGTTTTTTTTTTTTTTTTTTTTGCAAAATCATAAAAAAAAATCTTCTTTTCTGAAACCATCGTGGTAATTGCTTCAAATATTTTTTTTCCAAATTTTGGGGTGTTTTTGTTATTTTCGACTCATTAGATCTCTGAAACTGTGACTCACATTGCTCTGGAACTTGGTGAAAATATAGCTTGTCGGAGGGTAAAACAAATTTGTTCACTAGATAATGATACTCTGTATCTCTGACTCTAAACATTTTTTTCAGTTCACGCACTTGTCAGGTAATGCTTACATTCCTCTTGATTACTATGTAAGTCAGTGGGGATTGCGATGGTAATTCACATTTTTGACTTCTCCAAAACCATATGACAGATTCACTGGCAACTTGGTGGGGATATACCTTGGGTGGTTCTCCACTGTTTATTCAATTTGTCATGCTCCAGTGATTTTGGGGGGGGAGTTGTAAAAAGTCTTCTCTTAGCCAACTACTTTTGAAATTGCATTTTGACACTTCCGAGAACATGAAGACCTTAATTTGTTCAACAGGGAGTGATGTAAATATTTTTGGTTTATTCTTTGATAATTTTTGTGTGTTTTTCGCTTTTCTTTACTTCTCCCAAACGGTATGTTGGATCCTCTTGAAACTTGTTGGCAATGTACTTGGACTTCATCTCAACCATTTTTTTTCACTACATCGTGGTACTGTCATTTTCAAACAAATTATCAAAATTAGGAAAATTGGTAAGATGAAATGTACAGGTTAGGAACAGTGATGATGGTCTTAAATCATTCCATCCTGATAAAAGATCTGAGTCAACAACTTTCCTTGGCGTGCTCAGGGCACAGTGCGCCCAGAGCACGCCAAGGAAAGCTGTTGACCATGGGCATATATTTTGGAATGACCTCCATGCAAGTTTCATCCAAAATTTTGAAAAATAATCCCTGAGTTAGTAAAATACAATTAGCAGACTACATTTAGATATTAGCAGGAAAAAGCATCATTAGGGTGGAGTGAGTTAAACAAAGATGACCTTGTTATCATTCTGAAGTTCACAGGACCCTTCAGTCTGTGCATGTGAGATCAGATGAGTGCAGGAGTGTCACAGTCCTCTTGTTTCAACCTTTTCCTGGTTAGAGCAAGAGAGAGTCAACATCTTTCCCTGGCAGAATTGGGGCTTTAGTCATTGACATAAGACATAGCCATCCCAATCTTATTCCAAGATTTTTTCTATAAATGAGAAACTTTCATAAAATCACGGAGTCATCTGGTATATTGTATCTGATGCCAGTGGCTGATGTTGAGGTGAAAAACAGCTGTTAACAGATACTGGATACCAGTCTGTACCAAACTTATTGTTTTAAAGTAAGGTTTTCTGCTCCACAAAACTTGCCTGGGAAACATTCCTATTTTCTGACAACAACTTTATAAAGGATACCAATCTGTACCAAACTTACTGTTTTAAAGGAAGGTACTCTACTCTACAAAACTTGCCTGGAAACATTCCTATTTTCTGATAATAACTTTGTAATGGATGCTTCATCTGCTATGGCTTCCTTTGCATAAAACCATCAAATTACCCGAAGATAAAAATCAACATCAGTTTCACAGGCAGCCACTAAGTGTATAAAATTGATGGCAAATATTCCCACTTTAATGACAATTACCAGCTAAGAAAAAGGATGAAACCGGCCTGTGTTAATATTGCAAAATGGCATTTAGACCCATCAAATTCTTTGTGGCAGGGAAAGCGCCATTTTAACCAGGTGGATATTTGGTTATGCAATGCTAAAAATTCAGGCCATGGCAATTCTATCAATTAGTTGTCTGTATAATTAAATTTCCTACCATGAACCTAGTCTCCCGTGGGCACTTTTCCATTTTATTTGGCTCTAGCTGAAACGTGGGCTAGTGGTGCGTATGGCCAGCAACACAACTTGTGGCTTCTGTGGAGCAAGGTTTTTATCTTGGCATCAGAAAAGGGGAAAAAGCTGTGAATAAAAAAATGTAGCGAAAAGGTAAAAAACTGTGAAATCAGCAGAATGTAGTGAAAGGGGAAAAGCTGATTATGCAACAAATGTAGTGAAATGGGAAAAAAACTGGGATTAGCAAGTGTAGTAACAGGGGAAAAGGCTGTGGAATTTAAAAATGTAGTGAAATGGGAAACGGCTGTGGAAATTAAAAATTTAATGAAAGAAAAAAAGCTGTTGAATTAACAAATGCAGAGACAGGCAAAAAATAGGGCGAAACAAGAAAAGCTGTGGAATAGACAAATGTTGTGTAAGTGAAAAACTGGAAATAACAAATGTAGTGAGAGCTGTATAGGTGGTTAGCTGTTGCCTTACTTGAGTGTGGAGAGGCACTCATTGGCATTGGCCATGTTGGCTATAGGTAACACCCACTATACAAGGTGAACAGTGATCTGGATGAAATGGTATTGACTCCAAATTTATTATCAGAAGGTAATAAATAGGTTTTTGATTTTTCTTTTTTTTTTTTGGGGGGGGGGGGTGCTGAACCTCAAAACACATCTTTGTGAAATAGACATATATATTTTCTGAATCCAAATTCCTGTCTTTTTCAAATCCTGTATTTTGTATACATCAGACATGTATAGCTGAAGGAAAGCCGGCACAGAAAATGTCTCTGAATGTTGCAGCGGAGGTGTCTTTTTGCCCAATGTTGTCTCTCGTGTCTTACTGGCCTGCATTGTGACACATGTGATCAAACTCCGACATCTTTATTGAAAGGAATTAAAGAACACGGAATTAAGGCCATCTTGTATAACACAGTGTAATACTGTCATTAGAGCAGCCATGCGACAAAGTAAAATGGATGTTTGTGGAGGCAATGGAAAGAGAACGTTTAAATTGACTGAGAGACAGCATAATATCAAATCATACGAGAAATCACAATGCACCAACCCTCACTATCGAGGAGGAATTGGGAGCCCCACTACATCATCATCTTTTCATCAGTGAATCTGGATGATATTGAATAATAGAAATTTCCTAATAACAGGGATGATAAGTCAATAATGTGCAGTGCCGCTGGCTGTGAAAATTAGTGGCAAAAATTTCCAATCCCATATTTAAAACTGAATCGGACAATGCCAACAATGTAAAACTTTTACGAGATCAGAGAGTGACCTCTGACCCTGCGCTAACACGGGCCCTGCTAGAAGTAATTTGAGGACCTATGGGGCTTGCCCCAGTGGTGCAAATCGAGGGCTCTAGAGCGGCCAGGGTGAGCCCGTTAATACAGCAAGTGGGTCTAGCCATTGTATATCCTTTATTGCCGCACATTGAGGCATTTCATGACATTTGCTGGTGAAAATGTGTAACCTTCATCCCAAACCTATTAAGGGCAGTGACAGTCTAATCTATCAAGCCATGAAATATATATGAAATGGGTGCTGTAAGGGTTTGAGAACTGCCATAGCACAGAATAAGCTCATCTCCTGTCTGTCCAACCAGTATGGGCCCATTAAAGATGCACAGTCTACCTGTAAGTTGCTTCTCAACCATACTGTCTTATCCTTAACATGGCACTTCCCAGAATCTTGAGCAACGCTCAGTGAGCAAAGATGACCAGAATATGGACAGTTGTTGCAATGTATTACATTTTAAATATAAGTGAGTGTTGCATTGTGGCAATGTTTTTTTCTGGGCAAAACTGAACAGATTGTAACAGTTTGTTACTCTGTAGCAAGAGTCCATTTGTTGTAAGAATATCTGGTTACAACTGTCATGCAGTGGTAATCCCCAGCTGCCCTTTCTGTGCTGTTTCTTCTTTGGTCATTGTCTGTCTTTGGTCCATTCAGGCCCAGTAATTGTACATGTTGTACACCTTATCAGACCTGGCACACAGACTGTCTGCACAGAATGCAGTCATGTTTCACTTACCTTTGCTTTGCATCACTGTCACGCAAACAGACTTCATTTCCTATATTTCAGGTGCTTTCGGGGGTAATTTTCACCAAAAACTTCACAATCTGCGAGAGATCTCTTTATACATTTTGAGTGTCATCATTTGCAAAATATGCAGTTTTAGCCTCCAAGAGCTCTGCTGACTTGTCAGTCAGTTGAGCAGGAGATCATCCATCTATCATTGATCGACTTGTCTGTCATGGTACATGAACAATTTACCAAAACGTTCTGATTGTGAGGAAGGTTTTAGGATGGTAGAGGCCCTATATGATGTTTTTTTTTTTAATTCAAGTTGAAAACTGGTAAAAGACAAATCAGAACTGATATCCACAGGACAATTACTGCTGATGTCAGCATTTTTTTCCCAGTGAGCTGCATACATACACTTGCTTCTTATATTTTTTAGTCAAAAAAGAGAGAGACAGAGAACTCATATATTTGAGTAAATCTGTCTGTCAGTCCTCCATTGTCTCAGCCTCCCTGAAGCAGCTGGTGTGGTACACTTATATCAATCCCAGCCCACACGGACCTATCACATGTAACTAATTGCTTGCAGTAGTTAATCAGTAATTTTTTGCACCAAGGTGCCTCTGATCAGAAAACGTTTCATGTCGCTTGTTTTAGTTAGACATCCTAAACCAGGTTCTTCATTTCAATCTGGTAATGAATTAGGGCAGGGTGTGCTCAGAATCTAGGTACACCACGTAATTGTCTTCAGTTTCTTCTTGTGTGAGTTGCACTACAATTCTGAGGACAGGGGCCATGGTTTATGGCACTATTGTTTTTAAGTTATGTGTTTTTCCTTTTGTCATACTATGAGATACATGTTTAACTCCTAAGTGCCAAATTTTGGACTGAGTCAGCAGCTTTTCTCGGTGCGCATTAGGCGCAGTGCACCCAATGCATGCCAAGAAAAGCTGTTGACTTTGGATATTTTCTCTGGAACTAGAGGCATGCTAGTACTTGAATGGAAGGTCTTTTTACGAGGAATACAAATCTGGGATCCTAATGATAATTCAGACTAGTTTGACTCCAGTAGATCGACTTCAGACATGATTGTCATTGAAAGAGTTAAGAGTCAGTGACCTTTAGAATTGATTTCCTCCCTTCTGTTTGCCTGGAGTAAAAATCTTAGAATAAAATTTCCTCAATTTGTTGTATAGTTTTCCATCTTTTTTTCCTGGTGTATGGCTAAAAGTGTCAAGAACAAGTCTTTATTCACACGTCCAGTTACAAAATTAACTGTGCATATGCTTTCTATTCATCTGATCAATATAAATCCAGTGAGTTTACCATTTCTATATAGATTTCTTTGACAAAACTGTGATATATATTGAAAAACAAGAAGCTCTTGTCAGCGATTTTCAACCTTAGCTTTGCATGAGGACCCTATGAAAACTGTTTATTGCCCCACCTTTTGTAGTAACAAAGGTGAAAAAAACATTTCTGGGTTATGAATGCATTAGAAAGCTCTTGAAAACTTTTTATCCAAATAGGGAACCACAGATTACAAATAATTGTGTTAATTACTGTAAAAAAAAATGCAAACAGAAGATATTTTCAATTGTTGGTATTCCAGTTCAGCTACCTGTGCTACGGGTATCACAATGTTTACTTCATCCAAGTTGAAAACCAAACTTTACAGAATCATCATAGATTAAGGTTGAAAGAATACAAGCAGAAGACATTTTGATTAGTGATATATCTGGTTCCATGCATGACAAATGTTTGATGATATTCTGGTTCCCACAGGACAAGGGTTTGGTAGTATTCTGGTTCCCACAGGACAAGGGTTTGGTAGTATTCTGGTTGCCTGCACAGAAGGGTTAAAAAGGAATGAAAAAGTACATTGGGATCTGCAACAGCAGAGGATGGAGAAACAGCACATGTGCATAAGCCAACAATAGTATGGATCTAATAAAGCAATTTTATAGAAAGCAGAATGTCAAAAAGTAACAGGAGCATCCCTGGGCTATCTTGGGACCTGTTTTATTTCTTCTCCAACTTAAGACCGTGTTGTTTCAGGAAATATTAAAATCAGACAAAAGTGGACTCAGGTGAATCAGATAGGAGGAAATAGAGAAAATTCAGGTGCACCTTCGCAATCCTCTGGGAAGCCATTTTATTCCTCTAAATTGATTTAAGCCTCCAATATAGGGTTTCTAAGTTGTTAAAATTTGGGCTTTGGGGTTTGTCTTTCCAAATCAGCTGGGATTGCAGGGTACAATCGAAGTCTAATAAAGACTTGTGTTATCATATCCAAACACAAACCCAATTGAGTCCACTAATTTCAGCCCAGTTGTGTGGGCCAGTTGTAGGTTAGGCTAGCATAATGTTGCGTGTCATATTGGGGTGATTTCTCCTTGTTGAGACTGTCAGCTTTTGGCAGAGTGGGCTATCAGTGGCAGCCTTCTGTACTGCTAGCATTAACTACACAGCCGCTGGATGAATGCAACCCAGATTTTGCCGATTACAGTTACATGGGAGAGTTGGCTGGCCTGGTGTTACCACCAGTCCATGTTGGTCCAAATACAATTTTCCTTTAAACGTTTTGATTATAGTGGTAGTTGTCACAAGCTTTGTACAGGCTCCAATTCCCAGGAAATGACTGGAAGCCGACCCAGAAGTTTGAAAATATGCTCCACACGTAAAAGCATTTTTATGAAGTCATTGCTTGCATCAATTTCTCCCTGCTGTAGCATGCTCAATGTTTGAATAGACATACTGTTTTTGCCAGAAATTTTACAAAAGTTATAGTGATTGGGGTTTTTTTGGGGGGGGGGGTGTTTTTGTTTTGTTTTGTTTTTCTTTTTTTTTCTGTACATTACTAGAAGCATAGATGACACTTGAAAGGTTTTGTTGCCAGAACTGTCAAGGGTGTTGTAATTAGAGGTCAACTTCTTGGTAACAACACTGTCATTAGGCAAGTCTCAACCTGGCCTGGATCTTGTTTTCAGGCATTTGTCCAAGGTCATTGTAGTTCACCATGTTTTAAGATCATGTGCACTGCTGCTTTGAATTCATGATGATCAAAAGTTATTTTTAAAAAAAAGGAAAATGTTGTGTCCATTGGATTGGAATATATACAAAAGTACTGTTTTGTTATTGTGAGTAAAAGGCATATACATGTAGTGTGAAAAACCATGCACCATAATGCTGGCATCTTTGAAAACTTGTGTAAGTGTATTTTAGTATGTACATTGTGTGTGTGTGTATGTATGTACCGGGTATGTATGTACCGGGTATGTATGTATGTATGTATGTATGTATGTATGTATGTATGTATGTATGTATGTATGTATGTATGTATGTATGTATATATGTATGTATATATGTACCGGGTATGTATGTATGTATGTATGTATGTATGTATGTATGTATAGAATTCAAAATACTGTTTGTTGGCTGGTTGAGTTGACTGGCCTCATGAATCATTTGCAAATTAACATACATTATAATTCATCTTAGTTTGCGTTCACTCTTTAATATCAATTTGGATTGTTTTACAGACTTAATATTATTAGGAATATTATCTTATTTATTTTTCAAATGTTTGTTGTGGTTTTACATATCATTTTTCTACAAAATTAAGTTGCCAATTCTGCTAGTCTTCCAAGTACTAGTCCAGTTTTAGTTACATTACATTTGCTTTGTGTGCTGTAATGGTAAAATGTCTATGATATTGTTATTTTTTTTGTCTATTTCAGCTAATTACATCACATGCCATTCGTGTTCAAACCCCACCTCGACACATACCGGGAGTGGTGGAAGTGACACTGTCTTACAAGTCCAAACAGTTCTGCAAAGGTGCTCCAGGGAGATTTGTATACACAGGTATGCCAAGTATCATTTATGTTTTTCCCTCCCAACATTCTTCGTGAAAAAAGATCTGTTGTTCAAGTATAAACATGTGCCGTCTAAGGCGGTGGTTTTGGCGTCTCGTGAGAAGACAATGCTAACTACTGGTGAAGTACCTGTAGCAGTGTTGTATAGCATGAGTTCATATACTTGTATATTATCATAACCTTATATGGTGACCAGGTCCAGGCTACAAGGTTGCCTGTTTTGCAGACCAGATTCCATGTATTCTTCAGTCTTTTTGCCAAATGTGAGAGTACATTAGGCATGGTCTGCTTGGCAGGCAAGTCAGACGGACATTTGTGGGTAAAATGACGTGTTTAGCCCTAATCCTCCATACCCCCCCCCCAAAAAAAAATATCACTGTGGAAATTTGAAGCAAGTTGTATCGTTATTGTGAGACCAACTGGGATCTCAAACAATTTTCCTTATTACACACACAAAAATTTCTGTGGTTATTTGTACCATAACTTGTGGGTGATTGCAATGCCATCTGGTGGCACAGATATTTGTGACAGGTCATTTATGTGATAAACATGTAAGGAGACAGGTTTTGAAGTAAAAATTAAGGCTGATAACATTGTGCCCTGTGAACACACCAATATTCAGGTCATTATATCGTTTGGAAACATTATGATGTTGAAACTTATCGTCAGGTTTCAGGCTGTCTCCTGGTGCAGGCGCTTCTATCACTTGACATGGCACCAATGAGAGCGTCATAAGAAAATAAATGGGTAGTAAGACTTAGTAGTGATGAAATTATTTGTATCAGAGTGTAATTATTCATTTGGAAGCAAATTACCAATAGCGATTTCCAAAACGCATGTGTGGCTATTAATTCAGATTGGTGTCAACAACATAGAATTGCTCAGGAGCTGAGGACTGTGTCCCCAAGCTGGTAACAAGGATGGCAGTGTGTAAAGATGTTAGGTATGAGCCCAGATGACATAGGTGAAATAGTCCCATGCCAAGATCCAATGTTGCCTTGTGGCTATTTGCAGGGTTGCTAACCTGTTTGCCGTGAATCACGCATCCTTGTCAGACCTCGACCAGTACATTTTTCTAAACAGACAGAGACCTTGCAGGTGGCCCCGATAACGTTTTTGATAAGACAATACCTTCATTAATATCAAGCTCATCATTTTTGTGGCATTAAAATGAAGAATTTCCCAAATGTGTACATGTATGCACGCAAATGTTGCTCTCGGTGGTCCCTGCCGGTGCTTGACTGTGCAGAGGTGGAAAATTAGGTCAATCTTTGGGACTCAACTTGTATTTGTAAGGTCATTTTTCATAAGTATAGATTTTTCATTTGGTTGCAAATTTGATTATGACGGAAGGTTCGTAATCCCTGGCATCATGTTGGTCGGATACATGACCAGCTGTTCTGCTGCATGTACCAAATACATTTGTCAACTGAGGTGATAAGCGGCCAAAATATTGAAGACTGATAGCAGGTTGTTAAAAAAGACAGAGCTCCGTTTTGCAATTGAAAAGATGGAAACACAGCGATTATAGTACTGTAGGATATAAACCAAGAGGAAATTTGTGTGGGGCTGTGGAATATCAGAAATGGAAACCTGTAGATCATCCAAAGGAAATTAATAAATAGGATATCTCTTACCCCTGTGTCTTCTCGAAAGGAGCCATTTTACTGTAACCCAAATTTGATATATTTAATGGACAAATTGTGTGGTGCTTGGAAAAAGTCATAGCAAAAGCAGACAAGGAATATTTATGCCTGGTTATGATTGCCCAGGAGACAATAGGCATTCATATGGAGTGAATCAAACAGCAGCTTTTGTTCATATGGGAACTAGATACGTTGGGTCCCACAGGATAGCTCCGCTCTCTATCCTGGCTCCAACGGGACTAGGTTGGCCCTGGTCCAGATCGCGCTACTCCAGGTCAATCGGCAGTTTCATTCGTCAAAGCTCGGCCCAACGCACCTTTATGCCTGCTTTATGACATTTCTAACTTGGTTATACGGCACCAGATGGAATTATATATTAGCACATGTTGCATTTCATAATTTTGTTACATGCCCAATGTTAAATGACAGACTAGTTCAGGGTAGGAGGCTCATAGACAACCCAAATGTTGCTTCACCAGTTAGCAAATGGGGCCTCTCCAATGTATTCCTGGTTGTTGTCATGCCACAGCACAGGGGGACTGGCCGACCAGAAATTGTCACATTATGATACAATGTATAAGCACATTGTGACACAGTGTCTTGCCTTGTTGTGACACTATGTGCTGTCATGTTGTGGTGAAACATATTGCCATATTGTGATATAGATTGTTGCAATATTGTGATAGTGTAGTGCCTATTTATCTCTAAAAGTCAGATATCCCTCAACATTTCCATATCATCAATATCAGAAACCCATGAGTGAACTTACTCTCCATGTCCAGATTTGTCATTGTATACCTAACATTAAAGAATTTCATTTTAGTTTTAGGTTTAGTTTTACTGAAACATATTCCACAGATCATTTTTATGGACCCCTACCCTCACCCCCGCCCCAGGAAATTTCATATCCGGGCTATAATTCTGTTGCTCTTTGAGTCAGAATCATGAAATTTTACACATGTGTATCTGGTCACAGGGTGTCATGTACAAAAAGTAGTGTACTAGGTCAAGTCTGTGGGTCATAGTGAGATATCCTTGTTAAAGTGTTTGGGCTGTAATTCCTTTAATCTTTAACTCACTTTCAAGAAACTTCACACACACATATATTATGTAGTTTTTAAAAAATGCTACATTAGCCTGACAGAGAAAAACAGGTCTTCAGTGAAATATGTTCCATGCCATGTGGTGATAAAGTACGTTGCCATGTTGTGATTGTTTATTGCCACATGGTGACTGTGAGATGCCATTTTGTGATACAATGTTTTAACATGTTGATACATAATATTTTATTGCTACATTAAAGAGGAAGCACAGCTACAATTGATGAGTGTATTGTAATATAACATAAAAGTAGGTCTAACATGACACTATACAGCTCTGATACAATTTTTTGACACGCCGTTGTTCATCTGTTATGCTACCACCAAAAAAATCAGGCACCTCAAAATCATTTCAAAGTAGCAAGTTGTTTATGAGGTCATCATTTTAAAGTAAACATTTATATTTCTTAAGTTATATAAGTGTGGGGTTTTTTCTGAGAAGTTTTTTTGATTTGGGTTCCTTCTAATTGTAGTTTATGGCTCCTCATTTCCAGCATTAACAGAGCCCACAATAGATTATGGCTTCCAACGACTGATGAAACTGGTTCCAAGGCACCCTGGTGATCCAGAGAGGTTACCCAAGGTAAGTAGAAAAGTAAAGAATTTTCTTGACTTCTGCATTACTCAGTCCCTGGTGGCTTACAGTACAGTGGTGTTGCTACTTTGCATAGCTCAGCTCATTGCTGTTGTGTCTTGTGCTTGAATATCAGTTGCTGTCTCTTTGACTTGGTTCTTCATGTGTTATCCTTGTGCATCCCAATGTATACTTTATTTTGTCTCTGTGGCTGAATGTATACATTGTGTGGTCTCGTGTATACTTTGCCTTGTCTCTGGCTCCGTGTATACATTGTGTTGTTTGAGCTTTGTTCTTACATTCTCTTGTCTCTGACTGAATGTAAACATAGTCTATAACATCTGGCTGAATGTAAACATAGTCTATAACATCTGGCTGAATGTATACATTGTCTATAACATCTGGCTGAATGTATACATTGTCTATAACATCTGACTGAATGTAAACATAGTCTATAACATCTGGCTGAATGTATACATTGTCTATAACATCTGACTGAATGTATACATTGTCTATAACATCTGGCTGAATGTATACATTGTCTATAACATCTGACTGAATGTATACATTGTCTATAACATCTGGCTGAATGTATACATTGTCTATAACATCTGACTGAATGTATACATTGTCTATAACATCTGACTGAATGTATACATTGTCGTCTGTGTTGTTCCAGTGCCTTGTTGATTACATCTTGTGTCTCTGGTTCATGGTGTTGCCTCTGTGCTGCAGTGTTTACACTATGTTGTCTCAGTGGCTGGATGTATACATTGTGTTTTCTTTATGGCTATGTGTGTGTGTATATATATATATATATATATATATATATATATATATATATATATATATATTGTGTGTCCTTTGGCTCAATGCATACATTATGTTGTTGCTATGCCTCAATGAATACATTGGTTTTGTTCTTGTCATAAGCATCATGTTTGCCCCTACTTAGCCTAAAACTTATTGTTGTTTTCTTGAAGCTCATGACACAGTTCTGCTGTAGTTCAAAACAGCTGTCCACGTGTTCCCTTGTAGTTGAGTACATACCACTGTGTGCCTTGTCCTCAGTACAGCTTGTCTCCTTATACATGTCGCTCAATACACATAGTTACTTTGTGTTGTAAAATGTGACACATGGCTGTTTGTTGTAGTGCAATACACACTGGTGACCCCCTGTGGTGTCACTCCCTTGTACTGCAACTTCATCTAGATTGCTTCTTTATATTTTTTCAATGTCAGTGTTCCAATCTTTCTTACATATGTTATGTACTTCTAGGTGTGCATGCCCAGTGGGTGTGTTATGTTCTTGGTGTGCATGCCCAGTGCACCTTATGTACTCTTGGTGTGCATGTTATATACTTCTTGGTGTGCATGCCCAGTGCATATTACCTACTTCTTGGTGTGCATAGCCAGTGCACATTATGTAGTTCTTGGTGTGCGTGCCCAGGGTGGATCTGTCTCTGCTGATCCCTATCAAATTTTGGTAGGGTTTAGCGCCGCCCTGCATGTACATCAAGAGACGCACCCTGGGTGACTGTCGTGTATGTGAATGGGTGCCGCATAAGGAGTGGCTTAGTATGGCTACACTATAACATACCACCCATAGACTTCTTTATATAGCTCTGCCTAGAGGTCAGAGGTCAAAGTCAGTTCAGAGTTCACTGTCAACATTCAGCCATGGCCATTGAATATCTGGTTTTGAAATGGGAGAACCTGAGATCAGTTGCCTTTTGTTAACTCAATTCCTGCAGGCAGATAATTAACCCATAATTAGTGGCACTGTTTTGCAGTTAGGTGTGTATCAGCTTCATAAGCAAATTTTTGTGGGACTGAATTGTGCCTGAGACTGTTGAAATAAATTTTGAAATTGTCTTTTATGAAACACCTGAATTGCCATTCACATGAGCATGCTGCATTGTGGTATTTTATTAGTTTGAAGGGTGGATTTACAAAGAGACCCAAAAAGTGACAAAAAGTTGTTCATATCCGAAAATGCTTGTGCACTGTATTGTTTGCAAGTATTGATATTAAATGTTACTGTATGTACCCCATTCTCCATGGCTGTAGTTATGGTGGACATAGTGCACTTATGAACAGGATGTTTTGGTTAAAGTTAACACATTTTGTCTTATGCTACAGTATACATGTTGCAAAACAGAGGAATTTACTCCCGCCACACCCCATCCTAACCCTCAAGCTCCCTGCCCTGGCCCTGACAGTGCAGCTTTAATTCTCAACGGCTGGCTGGGCTACAAAGATACATGTTTATTAGTATAAAATGAAAAGTTAATGTCTCCTTGCCCCATTAGGCGAAAGGTGTAATGTATAGCAGAGCATTTAGAGACATCGACTAATGCTTAAATGGTGACAAGTCCGCCAGCATGATATGGCGGACAAATTCGTAAAATCTGAAGGATAGGCTAATTAGTGCTGTTCTGGTAAATGGAGTTTCAGCACAACACCCGGGCTGAATGTTATACTGTTAGCACTCAGGCCTTGTCGTCCCATTTACGTAAATCTTAATGCCCCAAGATTCTGTCATTCTCATAAATCTCCTGCCGAGAATCTTTATTACAAGAGATAATTTTGAAGTAACCATGCTAGTCACAAAAATACTCTTAACATTGTGAACCATTGCTTGGGAATGTGGAAGATTTGAAGGTAAGATTTTTTTTCTCTTTGTTTCAGGAAATTATTTTGAAACGAGCAGCAGACCTCGCAGAAGCCTTGTATAGTATGCCAAGAAATCCTAACCAGTTGTCATTACCAGCGCCACGATCTCCCGCCATGAACAACACATCAGGCTTCAACAGCTATACAGGCCAGCTGGCCGTCAGCGTTCAGGACACAGCGAATGGTCAGTGGGACGGGGAAGGTTGGTCACACCGATATCCAACCTTCACATTTTAACTCCTGATATAATGTGCAGACTTTCCTTATCACATGACATGCCAACGATTTAGTATTGCACTGACGCCATACTTCATCGCTGGCCAATTGACACATAACCTGATTGGATTCTACTTAAGTACAGATTTATAGCTCAGGATCAGGACTGGACTAACAATTCCATTTTCTTTGCTGTTGAACCCCTGCAGTTCATACCTGTAGATTACAAATTATCTCGCAAGGTGGCACCACCATTTTCTGCATTAACATGCATCCCATAATACTTAAATTGCAGAAGTACTTACCTCAAATTTATCAATATGGCTGCACTTTCAACAGTTGTGAGGAAAAAAATTATGATTTTGTTACAGTTGGGTAAAAGAAAGTGACAAAATATTGTCATTTAATTATTTTGGGGAAAATTTCTAACTATGTAAGAAAAAATTTCAAGAGATCAGTTGCTAGGCCAGTCCTGATCAAATGATATTGATGCTTTATGGGTGACCTTGACCTTACATTATCATATGATTTCTGTGTGCTGCCACTGAGCTGGTGTAATATGGATGTACATGTACCCCTCTCAGACCAAAATGGTTGTTTTGTGCAATAAAAATCTCATTGTTATCTACCTCAAGAAGAAAACTTCATATTTGTGTGCTATTTTGCTGATGAAATTTCCATTTTAGTCAGTGTATATTCTATAGCATACACAAGTATGACTATCTAGTCATGAAAATATGATGCATTGTCACTGGACATAAAGTTGGAATTTTTGTATGTGACGATGTGTATGTGCATTGGTGGTGTTGAAATGTAGTTAGCTTAGAGAACTGGAGAATTATTTCACACAATATAAACTAGTAAAAAGTGACTGGCATGTGGCATCAGGCTTGTTCAACCAGTTACAAGATGCTGTAAAACAGCTTCAGAAATCAGGAATTTGAAATATTTGATGAGCACAGAGGGTCTGCACACTCCTTAAAGATGGGGGATGAGCAAGGTTTATAGAGCATTAATAAACTACCGCCGATATTACACATGTATTACTAGAACAGCTTTATAACGCTTGATTATATACACCATGACAAGGCTGCTGACCTGTTTAATGCTTATACTAATTCTGCAGAAATTGCGTTTGAGTGACCTGATTGGTTACTAATGATGTTTCTTTGCCACATGTGGCAACTTGGCTGGGACTGGATAATTTACCTATTTCCTTTGAAGCTACTGTTGTTGCTACTGTGTCTTTTTGTTTGAGCAGCAGAGGACGTCTTCAGATTGAACCTACTCTTTGGGGAAAAGACCAAAATTAAAAAGAAAAAATAGTTTGGGGATAGTATCAAAATTAAGTGCAAACTTTCCAAAAACCAAACAAGTTCATTCTATTATCTCATGGCAAACCTTGTTACCATCTGCCATAGAGAGGTTCCATGAAGAAAATTGCATGGCATGGTTTCGCATTTGTTCTTTTCTCTCAAACTCTTTTCGTTTCTTAAATTTTGTGCCAACCAAAACAAAAATGTTTAATTTCTCAGCATTTTTTTTCTTTCATAATTAATTGCCTTTGGTTCAAATGCCCTTCAATCTACTTTACCATGGCAATTATTGGATTTTGGAACTGTTGAAAATTTCTTCGTAGGTTATTCGAGGGCACAGAACTCCAGTGTTTCTCCACGAGGCTATGGTTCGAATGGTTCAACACCTCACAGTAGCAACGGCAGTAGTTATAGCGGCAGCAGTACTATGAACGGCTATGGTAGTGCAGGTTCCCTTCATGGCTCCATGGGCATGACGTCAGCCATGACTTCAATGACTTCAGCCTCAAGTGACTTCCTTCACGGATCAGCTAGTGAGCAGTTATTTCCCATAGTCAAGTCTGAAGCTTATTAATATGCAAATTAGCCTGATTGATGCACTGTTTCCATGGCACCTGGTGTTCCATTCTATGTTTGTATTTTTGTTGGTAGTAGGTTTTACACACCTAACAGCGACATTACCAATGTGGTGACAGTAGCATCCCTTACTCTCTGTGTGTGCCGAAAAAAAGAGCATTTGGCCTTGACCTTTGCAACCATGGCCTTGACCTTTGTAACCATGGCCTTGACCTTTGTAACCATGTGCCCATGGCTTTTCACTTGGCTGGCATTGGTTTCCCACAGTCAAAAATCTGCCTTTTTTGGTTTGTTTTACTTTCTGGGCCTTTCTGTGAAATGCACTTTTTGCATGGATATCTTTCACTTTCTCATACCCTAACTTTCCGTCTTGGTCGCCCTCTGACCCTGCATGAATGACCTGTAGAAGCTTTAACAGTTGGTGGGTGTAGTGTGTGCGATTGATGTACATAACTTCTAGCATAATGGTGTTGGCTAAACATAAATGTAAATCAACCAGTAAAACTGTGAAACAACACTGACAAGACAAAATTATTCCAAAGAGAACTCTATCTGGCAAAGAGATTGATCAATGTGAGTACTTTGGAAGATGCTTCAATTTTCATTGGCTTGAGCAGAAACAAATTGAAATATTTATAGAAATATGATACTTGCCTGTCTGTTAATTCGATTATATAATTTTGACAGTACTAATCAAGATTGTCCCAATTCAATTAAGATCGTTTTTCTGACCATGATAGCACATTAGAGATCCCAAGCCAGGGGTAACATGATCCTGTTAAAACGTGAAATGCAATTAAAATTTGACAAGTGGCTATCAGAATATAGTAACTGGCTTGGAGTAATTTGGTTAAAGTCCTCACAATATCACCTAATTTTTCCTGGCATTGGAAATTTTTTGTGTTTAATTTGCAAGTTCTGCCCTCCACCATATTCCTTAACTAAGAATATTTTGTTTTCTGTTTTTGTTTTTTCCGTGCAGTTGTGCCCTCACACTCGCCCACGCTTCCTCCAACCACTTTTAGTACAAGTCTGTCGTCGGGATCAACCCCCGGGATCTTGTCAGGATCCACTCCCGGGATCTTCTCCTTTTCTCCGGCAAATATGATCTCTGCTGTCAAACAGAAAAGTGCATTTGCACCAGTAGTGCGCTCGGGTACTAGCCCGCCACCAGCAGGTGGGGCTACCATAGCACCAGGCATGCAAAGCGGATGGGCTCACCCGATCATCAATGTTAGTACATGTTTTTGATACTTGCACATAGGATTTCAAAGAGAGCAGTCAGAGATGGCAGTTTCACTTGGTTTGAGACAGGATAGTCAGCTGTGCATGAACAAAGATTTTTTTTTTCATTGGTTACCTGCAGAAAGAAACTCTAGGACCATCTTCAAGACTCATTTGCTGGCACCAATTGCATGAATCTCTAGTGACATGGCATATAGGTCTTGAATTTCTTTGTTAGCCAGCCTCAAGTCTACTTTCAGTTATGCATGCATCAGTGGTTATTGTTTTGTTGAAGCTCTCGGGATAATGCAGTTTTGATGAAGTAAGCAGTTGTTGTACAATGGAACAGCAGGTCCAACACAGTATGTTCAAGGCAGATTCAAACTGAAACACGTTGTGTGATAATTTACATGGTATAAGATGAATACCTAACAAGTAGTTTGAATAAAACAATGCAGATTTTTTTTTTTTCATGTAAACTTGACTATAAGGTTAAAATTACATGACTTGATTGTTGTGGAACTTGGTTTTAATTCCATCACGATCAAACAATCTGATTTTTTTTTTTTTTTTTGGTGCCCAACTGGAGCCAAAATAGACTCAATCAACTTTGGCAAATTTAAAGAATAGTAGTTTTGGTGACATTACATGGCTGAGACATTATTCTTAAGGAATGATCAATGTACAAAAAAGTTCAAACTCCAATATATTTTAGCTACAAAGATAACAGCAAAATCCTGAAGACAGTTGAGTTATTTTGCGTCAAAGTATCATATGCATGTGGTATCCTTCCTATAGTAAAAATCAAGTAACCAATCAGATACTAGGTTTGTCAAGTGTCACAGAAAAGTTCTCCCTAACCTGGTGCATGTTTTTTGCCTTGCAGGAGTAGGCAGCCTAGTTAGCTCCACATTTTGCGGCATGGCTCCTCTTGGCTTGCCTCCCTCAACTAACCCTTATGGCAGCCCCATTATAATGCCGGCCAAGTGAAAACATGTCACCCAAGGGAGTGGTTGTATCACATTATAAATTGTCTGCAGGAAAAACAATGACACAGGAATACAGGGCCAGAATTTTGGCGAGAATCCGAGAATCCATTCTCGTAAAGATTCTCCTAAACTTGTCTTTCTTTAAAAAGAAAACTAATTGACAAAAATCCAAACAGATTCTCGCAAAATGTTGCGAAATTCTGGCCCTGGGATATAATTGTAATAAAATTGTCTCATTGAAAGTTTTAATTGGTTTTCTTTTCAATGGATCTATTTGACCACTTGTGAAGTGGCAGTATCTGATGGAATAACGTTAGAAGACTTCAATGGCCAGAGGGCACCAGTGGTCAAGATGGGTTACCAAAATTTACCTGCCACATCTGATTTGTCAGAAAGTTTCAGGTGATCCATATTGACCAGTGATGCCCTCAAGTAAATCTAGATGTATCCCATTGCCTGGTCAGCAGACCTTTGTAAGGTAAAAGCCATTGATATGGGTGAAATGACATGCTTGCACAAAGTTTGGGCATCCAGAATAAAATATTTGTGTCAGACTATTTTGAGCCATTGATCTCAGGAGGACATATGGCGGTGTATGTATTTATATCCTATGTTCAAGGCTGTTCCATTGAGTGGGCACACCCATGAGGTACCAGATGTAGAAACAACACAAATAATTCATCTGTGTAAAATTGTAACAAATGAACTAGTATCTTAATCAAAACAAAGAGGTTAAACAAAAATATGGACATGATCAGTTTTCTCATTTGAAATTCATAATGATCATATCATCTTTTGATTGGTTTGTTTTCAGTCAAAACAGACCAATAGAAGCATGTGAAAGTTAACTCAGTAAGGATTTGCACTTCAGTTTGCAGAACTACATTCCTCTGTGCTAAAATTAAAAAAACTTTTACTAACATTGAGAATTATAACTGGAGTGTGTATTAAATGACATTTTTCAAAAAAAAAAAACCCACAAAAATCTAGTCAAAATGGAATATAGCATATGGTTGCTGAAGCTCTTAAACAGCATGATCATGACCATGTAGATCTCAAGAAGATGTCTTTGTTTGAACAAGCCAAAGTTATATTAGTGCAACTTAACCCTTACTCCCCAGGAATAGACTGGTGACACGAAAATATTTTTGCTATAAAATTTCAGCATTTATTCCTGGTGAAACTTGTAAACATTTTTCATATTTAAATAATTCTGTTGGGCTCTCTCCACTGGAAAGAGTGTTCAGTATTAGTGTTTACATGGTGAGAAAATGTTTTTAAAATGTGTTAACCGGTGTTATTTCCGCCGACTGAGGGTTAACAAAAGGGTTTATAAATCCAGGTGCTGATGTCACATTTCCAACTGTCATGATTTGTAACTTGACAAATTGTTTTTGCATGCATTCTTGTGTATTGCCAGTACATTTAACTTCTTATACCATGACCTATATAGATGCGTTTTTTTATCTTCACCAACTTAGAGGTTTTCCATGTAACCTTATATTGTGTACAGCATTTTGACATAAATAGTAGATAGAAAACATGTAACCATGGTTATCATTGGGTGAAACGCTGACCTTTTGATCAGCTGTCAAAGAGACCTACTTTGGACCAGTCAGATTTGTTGTCAATACCAATGAAAGTCATCGTAGGTCAACTTTGGCCCAATCAGATTCATTGTAAGGTCTGTGTATAAAAAAAGTAGGAAGCTGTGAAACTACTTGGCCAATCAGATCCATTGGAACATGTATCCCAATAAATTGAAACTGTGAAAGAATTTGTTATGGTAAAAATTTTTTTTTCAAAGATACACATCAAACCCAGGGGTTTTACAGCCTGTAAACAGCTGAATTAAAGACGATCTGTCAGCAAGTTTCCTCGTCACACTTAACGTGCAAAATGATCACGGAAACCTGCTGACCTTGACACCTTTCTTCACCTTTTTGTGCTAAAACTACATTTTTTAGACATTGCACTTGGTACTTGAATGAAGGGTCTTTTCCGGATGAATTTGAATTTGGGATCAGTAAAATGTTTCATGCAAGTACAAGCATACTCTTGCCCTGTAAGGAAAGGGGTAAAAAATGTGACAGAAAACTTGCTAATCTTTGCACTTCTGAAAGCCGGAACACCTTAACGCAGATCTGATCAGCCACTTGCTGATTCCAACTTTATGTCTGGTAGCCTGGGCAGCCTCACCAACTCCAAGAACGGGGCGTGTAGTTTCTCCTAGGTCTACTCTATTGTATGAAAAATCTAGTACTTAACTCTAGATTTTTTAAGGGGATGGGGGGAGGTGGAGGCTTTCATAGAGCATTTAGACTAGTCTCTCAGGATGCTCCAGATATACCTTTGCTCACACCACTCTGTTACCATGTCGGGGCAGCCTCTGAGAGGATATGGAGAAAAAAATATATATATATATAATTTGTAATTCAGGGCATGATAAGTGCGACCTTACCTCATCAGAGACAGAATGTCTGTTTTTCTTTCGTGCCCAAATAAAAGTAGATAATTATGAGGTAAAGGTTCCTACTTCTCACATGTGCACAATTTTTGTGGTGCACTGTCTTCATTGAGAGCTGAATATTCTATTTCATCTATTTTTTCATCTGAATGTAAATGGATGTGTAGGAGTTGTCATCAACCTTGTTCACCAGTGGGCTTCTCCGTCATTTTGCATGTAATTGTACATAAAAAGCATGCTGAATATGGATGTCTTATCCATGTTAACTGATACTGTGGATAATTGTGTGTATAAATGTAATATGTCCTTGCCGATTCCTCAGATTCCTGATTTTACATGTAACAAACTTGAATGTGAGTGTGTGCGTGTGTGCGTGTAGGTCCCTATGGAATCTGAAATGAATAAAATAAAATTCAAAGGTGCAATAAGATACAATGAAATTTCAAGATTGTGTGGGGAATTTTTTTTTTTTATTTTGCCTTACTGCCAGTGTGTACATTCCACTTGTTTTTCTCTCACTTTATGCATAATATTGAAGTGTAAAGGTATAATGGAGAGGCAGATGGAAACAAGGCTGCAAATTAACCCGTACCTTGCTATAAAAATGGTCCAGGTTTGATGATGTTAATCTCACTTTTTGCATTGTGATGCCTGAGCTATTGCACAATAATACAAAAACACTTCTTGGACTATATGTGTTGCTACTGAAAAGAAAGCTGCACCGGGAGTTGGTATGAGCAATTACCATTACACAAATATACAGAGAATACCCAGTGAGTATATTAAAGGCAACCACAAAGCTACATGTTGACCTGGTTACATTAGTATCTCCCCTACAAAAATTTATATCCAAATATTTTACAAATTCCACTGTCCCCCCCCCTCCCCCCACCCCATCCATTCCCCCCTCCATTCTGCTGAGTTCACTGCAGGAAAATGTGAGTAGATGACAATAAAAGTTCCCATTTAGAAGGGCAGGGTTAATGTGGTATTGTCTTTGTGTACCATAACTGTCCCTTGGGACACGGTAGGAAGGCCATCTGTCGTGCTTGCCATGTTTTCATTTGCATTTTGATGATATTCCTTGACATGAGGACATGCAGGCTTGTAGTGGTGGAAATGCAAGACAGTTGAAATGTTTGTAGAGCAGACACGATAAACAAAATACAGTCAAGCAGCATCCTTTTCATTTGTTTCTTGAACGTTTCATCTTGACAGAGTTGCCCATCACAATTACTGTCACCATGAAGGTCAAGAGATGACCCTGTTGTGAGCAGACCAGGGATTAAAATGTCACATGACCTGGTTATTATCCCAGTAACAGCTTGTCACACCTTTTTTTTTTTTTTTTAACTTGGAAAGAGAGTCTAGAGAAACTGTAGCAGGTTAAACAGTTTTTGAAACAAGGATATGCCAAAGTTGATAAGTTAATGGAACCTATCTTGGATTTTCTCATCACAAGGGATTGTTCGAGTCTTTCAATTTCTCAAATCAATATGGCATCCAGTGCAGTAGAACTCTTCATACAGTGAGGTCAGAAAGTTAATTTGTGGAGATAAATTGGAACTCTTGTCACAGCCATTCAAGATAGGAAGGTCAAATGGATGAAAACCAAAATTATTTTTGTTCACAAGATACCGACCATTTTTTTTATCAGCGTAAAGTGTTTTGTGCAGGGAAATTTCCAAGTGATCTAACAATCATGGGCCTTCATCAGTACACTGTTGCAGAGCAAGTTCCATATGTAATATGAAATATGGTATATAATTTACGTGCAGATTCACCAATACTGAACATGAAGTTTATCTGCATGTGAAAAATACCACATTACAGGGGTGTTTTTTCCAAAAAATATATAATTATGCGTTACATTTTGGTATCACCATTGATTCAAGTATATTATGAAATATTGTATCCCAATATCTGTCAACATCCCACACCTCAAAATAGGGAGATCTTTGTAAATTTGAAAAATCCTTGGCGGAGATATGTATTTTAACAAAGATTATAATAGAAAAAACTAAATTTTCCTGGAGGAGATTCAGCCAAATTTGCAAACTTTTACACGTAAATCAAAAAAAAAAAAAAAAAAAGTGGGTGAAAAAGTGGGAGTCTCCCACCTTATGGGGGAGACTTGACAGGTATGCACCCTCAAAACTGACCAATATATGTAAGCTGATGACAGGTGTCAGAGCAGCCATAAATATAGTGGTTTTTTATACATAATAATATGTTCATTGTAATTATCAGACACAAATCTCAGCAGTCAATGCAGAAAATGAAAGTGTCACTATTAAATGGTGCTAATTTTTTTTCCTCCCCATTTTGTTGTTTTTAACTAATGTGAAGCTGGTGCAGACTAGACTTTGCTGCTGAAAGTTGTTCTTGTTTGGAAAATTGTTTCAAAATTATGAAATATAAAATTCATGTATTGAGAGAATAAAAAATGGAATTTTCGAAGTATGTATGTAAACAGGTCACAATTGAAATACTAGTATCTTAATGTTTAAAAAAAAACTTGATCTCAGGATAATTGCATTCCAAGATGAGCAATCCTTGGTTGAATCAACAAAATATGTACATATAATGGAGACACTTACCCTACATTATTATAAAGTATCTTAATATGCATATCTGCTTACTGTATCATTTTTGGTGCAATAATTATGTGTTTGCACAAATATGTGTCACAAAAGAGGAAAGATTGCCAAAATTTTATAATGGAATATTTGAATGTTGCCTGTGGTGTGTAAATCAGTTCCATCTGAGGGGGGAATAACGTGAAGTGGGTGTGTGTGTCATATTTGCCACATGTTGGAACATTTTGTGGGAACAAAGTGAAACCAAAACTGCCACTATTCATTTCTGTCAAATATTTATGATCATGTCCCAGTTTGTATTAGAATTGTATTTGTATGCAGAGAAAGCAAAATTTGACAAATTATCAATGCCTGAAGTATCATTGCAGTACCATCCATTGTGATACTGGATCCTTATGTTGTGTAATCAGTGATATTCTGTTATTTCTCCAAATACCCAGTTATTGTTCAGCAGTCTCAAACTATCACTTAAATGAGTGATATTCCACAAACTCAAATATCACCTAAACATTTTATCGAGAATACCAAATATTCTACATATGGACTATGTACAGGATGGAAGCTTCATGACCACCGTGGTTACCATTTGTTCTCCCATAATGCCCTGGTGGCAATTTAAAAAGCAATATTGCTTAAGCTAGTGATAAAAGTTTCATTGGTATTGTACTTAAATGAAATTTGGTGTAGTCTTGATGAGTTATGACTCAGTTTTACCTGATTCAGTGATGTCCCTTGATCAATTTTGTATTCTAATTTACCTCATTCATTGAGAGACCTACACTGCCTAATTGTACAGTGCTGAATGTTTGACAAGGAGCAGTATTTTTATATTTAAGTTATTTGTACAGGGAGTTGAAAGGTATGACGTAGTTTTTATCTGTAAATTTTTCAGGATTATTTAGATTTTCAGTTTAAATTTTGTGTATTGCTCATTATTTTTTAGTTTATTGTTTACCAAAGATCTGAGAGAAATCCAAGTGTCCGAATGTCTCGAGAATTCTAAGCTTTACTGTATGACAAAACTATAAATAGTTTACACTAGAATTTTATGACAAAAATGTATAGTAGTAGCATTAGTATTTACGGTCTAGCTACATTGTTTGTTGTCTCGTCTCTTGCGATTTTTACAGGCCGATTTCAATATTTGTATTTATTGCGCAGTGTCCCGTTTTTAACTTGTACTTAACTTACAAAGACAGGGCAGTCACAGAGTCATTACAAATGTGCAATACACATTGATGTACTGTTAATGGGAAGCCTCATTCTGACTTCATAAATGAGGCAACCTTTTAAGGAATAACTTATGGATTTGATGGAACAAATGAATATATTGATATAAAGTTTATTTCAAAGTGTCACAGTGGAACATGCAAGGACTATGTTCCTAATTAATTACATATTATGTTTCTTGAAGAATATGGAATAAAGAATTAAAACTTATTGAATTCAGTCTGATTTTTTGTCTTTGTATATTTCAACTATTGAGAATGAATGTATGATAAGCAGAATGATGAATGTAAAATGTGCTTATACCTTGTTATTAGCCCTTTCCCTGTAGACTGAGCTTATACTGTATCATACCTTGTTAGCAGCCCTGCCCCTTAGCCCTTCCCCTGTAGACTGAGTTTATACCATATTCTACCTTCTTATCAGCCCTGCCCCTTTAACCCTTCCCCTGTAGACTCAGCTTATACCATATTATACCTTGTTAGCAGCCATGCCCCCTTAACCCTTCCCCTGTAGACTGAGCTTATACTGTATCATACCTTGTTAGCAGCCATGCCCCCTTAACCCTTCCCCTGTAGACTGAGCTTATACTGTATCATACCTTGTTAGCAGCCATGCCCCCTTAACCCTTCCCCTGTAGACTGAGCTTATACTGTATCATATCTTGTTAGCAGCCATGCCCCCTTAACCCTTCCCCTGTAAACTGAGCTTATGCATGTATCATATTATATCTTGTTAGCAACCCCGCCCATTGGGGCAATTTGTAGCACTAGTGATGATCTCTATAATGAGACTGGATGCGGACAGTTAAGTTAAATGAAGAGAAAAGCACAGTCCGAAATTATCATTGTATAAAATACTTGATGACGTAACACCAGAATATCTACATAACTTCATTTCAAGTAATGTGTCATCCAGAAATATGTACAATTTGAGATCAAAAAATAACATGAGTCAGATGCCTACAAGAACCAGTATGTATTGCAATTCTGTTATACCGGCCACTAGACAAACGGAATATGCTACCACTATCAGCTCGCAATTCTGAAGATTAGGAAACTTTTTTAGCACAAACTAGACAAAAAGACAAACAGAAGGTTACTGCTCTTTCTTTTGAGGAGACTGAGAAGTGAATATCTTATATTCAAGAATTAGAATGGGCTGCAGTCAGTTGAACCAAGATATATATAAAATTGGTCTTTTAAGTTCCCTGTGTATGCTTGTGGGGCAACAACCAAAAATTAGTATCATTACTTCTTTGAATGTCCTGCTTATGTGACTGAACAAAATAATTTGCAAGTGTCAATCATGCCTAAAGCTCCTTTTACTTTAAATATATTACTTAATGGAAGTTTAAAATGCTCTAAAGCAGATAATATACATATTTTTTAGGCAGTACAGGATTATGTAATCAGCACTGGTAGATTTAGTTAAGGCCCGCACTGGTTTCAGAGCCTTCAAGCTAGCCAATGTCAAAAGTGGGAGATCTCCCTCCTGCAGATGCTGAAAAGTGTGTGTTGAGGGGGGGGGGGGGCAGGGCCAAAGGCGTGAAGCATAGCTAGGGGGGTTTGGGGGCATGCTCCCCCTGGAAAAATTTGAAATTTGCACAAACCTCTCGGCCAGGATGGATGGACAGACAGACGGACGGATGCGTAGGTGATGACAATACCCCTCCAGTAGGTCAAGGTTACTTCTGTTTGACTGAGATATCATGACAAGGCCATTTTTCTTCAATGCAGCACTGTGACTTAAATATGTGACCCAGTGACCTAGTTTTCACTAGGTGTCTGAGGCATCCTTAGGACCAACTGTCATAAATAATTGGTGCAGCTACAATGAGTAATGTAATAATTGAAGATACCATGGTAAGGCCATTTGTCTTCAATGCAGCACTGCGACCTAAATATGTGACCCAGTGACCTAGTTTTCAATAGGCATCTGGGGCATCCTCAGAGGACCAACTGTCATAAATAATTGATGAAGCTACATTCAATTTTTTTTTAGATATTGTGTTAACGCCATTTTTTTCTGCAATGTGGTATTGTGACCTAAATATGAGACCTAGTGACCTACTTTTTAATAGGCACCTGAAGCACCTTAATGCCCCCCTGTGATAAAAATTTAGTGTCTGTAAAGTGAGTATTTTTGGAAATATGGCATTAACAAGGCATGGATGGACAGACGGACATGTAGCTGATGACAATACCCCTCCGGCCTTATGGGCCGAGGGGTAAAAAGAGGCAGGGTGGGCGGATTTGTGAAAAAGAGTATGAAAAAGCAGCTGATTTCCTGACGAGGCAGGACACTTGGAGGTTCTGTGATTTCACTTGAGATCCATGTAAGTTGTAACAGTCATTATAACTGTCATCCTACTTTGTACGAGTGACCATGTACAGGCCAATACCAATATCAATATCAAAGTATCACTGTCCTTTCTTGATTGTTCATATACTGCACTCAGTGCTGTTTTTACGACTCAGACTACTATCTAGTGACATCTACATTGTTACTTCTGTTGTATAATGAAGTAACAGTAATGTCTTGTGACTTGTGTACACACTTTTGTTTATGTACTTTTTATTTTTTTGCGAGAGGAATTCATGTAGGCTTGGCCTGCTTTCCAATCTTTTTCTAATCTTGTTGGAAATAAAAATGTTTAAACTAACCCTGCCCCTTTAACCCTTACCTTGTGAACTGGTCACAGCTTAAATGTCCTCTGTGTCATTCAACGATTTTTTGATGAATTTTACTCTAGTGAAAAACAATGAGCATTTTTCAAATGAGCCCCAGCAGAATAGCACTATGCATGCCCCAAGGGAATCTGATAATTGTATCTTAACTCATTCCATACCAGTCCCTGACTGTCCCGTATATTTACCTAGATTTAAGACGACAATTGCATATTTAAATTCTTCATGAAAAGAGCTTTCGTTCAAGTACCAACATGCCTATAGTCTTAAGTCAGTGGTTCTGGCACTTCCTGGCAAGCCATGCTGCAGCTGTTGCCTCTGACAACTAAGTTCGGGAAATTAACAATCTCTTGTACAGAGTGCAATTGAGATAAAAGGTTTATTACAAAATGTGGACCGTTTTATGCAAACTATGTGTCAGCCTGGTGCTCGGCTGTCCAGGTATTAAGACTCCTGCACCACGTAAAGAAACTATCCAGCTTGGTTATGACGCTTACTTTAGCTGAGTTGGACTGTTGCTTTGATATCATTTCAAATAAAAAAGGTCATAATTTCACTTTTCTAAAATGTTGCAAATAGATGTTCATAATTGGAGCAATTTCTAATGTACTGTTTTACATGCACAAACTCCTTCGCTCAAGCAGGAACAGTACAGGCTCAGTACTGCATCAGCATTATTTGCAAATTTGACCCAACATTCTTGATAAAGGTATAACAGAGTCACCAAGGAAAAAGTTTTGCCCCATAAATTCAGTTATTAATCAATATTGACTGTGTTTGCACAGGTGTATACATGTACTTGTGCCGGTGGAATGCCTGTTGAAATTTTATTGGAAGTCTCAGGCAATTTCACAATTTGTTACTGTATATTGACAATGTTCCATTAATGATTTAAAGACCTCTGCCAAATTTGTCACGCTGGCCAGAACTTTCATGTCCAGAAAATAACCTGGTTGGATAGCATGTGTAAACATTTGCAGACATGTCATTCATTCATTTTAAATGAATATTCACTTCATTCATGAAACTCTGTGAAAATGCAAAGTCAGGGTCTGAACTTGGTGACACTAAAGAGGCTCGATCTAGCCTCCTTGGTGCCACAGAATATTCATGGTTCGTACAATTCCTTGAAGTACGTGAATTTACTAAATGCTTTTTCAAGGCCTTGAAAATCAAGGTTTTTAGCTCTGCTGACCAGAGGTCGCAGAACTTATGGATCACTCATCTCTGTCCATCCATCTCTCTGTGCATTTGTCCGTGCTTCCATCTGTAAACTTTTGCTTGTGAATGCAATACAGTCCAACACTTTTTATGTTAGCCCCACATTACTTTCATAACTTCCAAAATATATGAAAATCTAGGTAGATATTGATATTACATGGTGGCATCACCCAAGTATTATGTAGTTTTGGGGCCAAAATAGGAAAATTTTGAGAATGAAGTTTTTTTAAAAGTTTTTCATGAATCATCTCCAAACCTGGTGGGAATGTTGATCAGACAAAAAGACCACAACGTGCTGAAACTTGGTGGCACCACCTACAGTACTATGGAAGATAGACCAAAAGATGTTAACAACACATTAAATTCATTGTGCTGAGAAAGAATAATGATACCAAATGTACCACAAATGTATATCATATGAAGTATGTTGCATAATGTGGATGACCTTAACCTACTTTCTCAAGGTCATGGGGGGAATGTGTTTAATTTTTTGTTATTGTCACCACATCTGAACTGTGCAGGTATATCAATATATACCAATACAGAACCATTATACAGACAAAGATGTGTAGAGTCATGGTGGCACCACTGGTGGTATGGACGTGAACTAGCATTTCAGGCATACAAAGTACATTAAATTATGTCCCCCCCCCCCCCCCCATCTGCATTTTGTGTCCCGGCTATAATTCGCCTAACCTTCAACTTAGATGAATGAAACTTTACACATACCGGGAGGTGCATCTGGACATAAAGGTGTGTCATATACCATAACTAGGTCAATAGGTCAGGTATCTGGGTCACAATGAAATATTCCTGAAAAATCGTGTTCAGTTTATAATTGCTTCAGTAATATAACTTACTTTGATTAATGATGCTTTTCACACAGATGCATCAACTCATAAGGGTGTGTTATGTACCAAAAATAGGTCACCAGCTCAAGTAGGTCTGGGTCAACAATGACATATCCTTGTAAAATCCTGTCCAGGCAATTATTCCTTTACTGTTTAACTTAGTTTCGTAAAACTTTACACACACATATATCTTGACCTACAGGTGTGTCACAAAACAAAAGAAGGTCACTAGAATGAGTATCTGGGTCTCTGCTATCTTGTCAGGGCTATAATTCGCGTGTACCACAACTTACAATAATGAAACTTAATACACAGGTGCTTCTGAACATAAGGGTGTGTGACGTGCCAACAGTAGTTCACTAAGTAAAGTATCTGGGTCACAACAACATATTCTTGTAAAATCTTGTCAGGGCTGTAATTCCTTTACAATTTAACTTAGTTTCATGAAACTTAACGCACGTACATATCTTGACATGAAAGTGTGCCATAAAACCAAAGTAGGTCACTAGGTCAAGTATCTGAGTCATGGTGATACATTCATGTAAAAACTACAATACACTTCATGCCCGAGCTATAATTTTGTTTCCTTTGGCTTAGAATCATGAAACTTTACACACCTGTGCATCTAGACACAAGAGTGTGTCATGCATAAAAGTAGGTCAGTAGGTCAAGTATCTGGGTCACATTGATAGCCTAATTTTGTTGACTACAGTCATTCCAAAATGAAACCTGTGATTAGCAAGGTTATAAATGAGAAGAGGAGGGCATGGATCCAGCTATCTCTGCATTTTAATTTGATTATGATTGAGATGCAACTTGTAGATATACACCAAATATGCATTGGGCCAATGGTCAGATTTGTTGAATTTTAAATGACCTTGACCAAATTTTCAAGGTCATGAAGGCTATAATAAAGTACATTAAATTTTAAATTTGAGAAATAAGGCTAGCAATACCAAATGTAGGACAAATGTGTACATATATAGAAATTTGATATTGCATAACATGGGTGACTTTGACCTACTCTCAAGGTCACAGAGGGAAATACATATCAGGAAATAATTTTTTTGTTATAGTCATTATGTCTGAACTTGTGCATATCAATATCAATTTACTGTTACAGGAATATCATATAGAAAATAGTCTATTACGTGTGGTCATGGTAGTGCAACTCCATGGCGGTGTTAAGTGGAACCAGCTACCGAGAAGTACATTAAATCTATTATTCTGATTATAAATTGAGATGGAACTTGCAAATTTACACCAAAAATGCATGAGGCTAATGTTAAAATTTCATAAAATATTGGGTGACCTTGACCTAATTTCAAGGTCATAAAGGATGCAGTAAAGGACACTAAATTTGACATGTTGAGAAGGGCAACAATACTAAATCAACCACACATATGTATCATATATGGAAGTTGGATACTGCATAATATGGGTGACTTAGGTCACATCGGGAAATGATTTTTTTTTTGTGATGTCCATGACATACTACAGTGTGATAGAACTGCAAAACATTCACCAAATATGCATTAGGCCAATGATCAAATTTTGTAACATGTTTTCTAATGACTTATTTTTCAAGGTCATCAAGCACTTACAGAAAGGGAACTAAATTCAATATATTGATAAAAAATAAGGGGAATGATACCAAATTTACCTCAAAGGTGTGATAATATGGAAGTTTGATGTTGCATCATTTGAATGACCTTGATTAATTTCACATGGTCATGTAGGGAATTAATTTTAGGAAACAAATTTTTGGTGATGGTCATCAGATTATGTGTCAGCAGAGCATCAGGCCCATGGGTCTCTTGTTTCAGTGAAGTGTCCTTGAATTTGAAACTTCCGCCAATAAACCTTCCTCTAAACAGTTAGGCTAGGCTGATAACCTTCTCCCCTCCTCTCCACACACACACACGCAAAGAAAAAAGTCATCAAGTTGGAAAGTCCTTGAATGTTGGGAAAAAATGTTCAGGAAAGTCTTGGGAGAAGTCCTTGAAGTGGAAAGCTGCCAAGCTATATGAACCCTGACATTGCTATTCTTTTGACACCTCATTGGTGGAGTGGTTCAACATGTATTGGATTTTCTCAATGCCATGCTGCACAAAGAGATCTTCAGTGTATCAGTATATGTACAATGAGGCAGTAGACATCACTGTTGTCCAGTTTGAAAAACTGAAGAAGCAGCATGAAAAATATTTCGACACATACCTAAAGCATTTTACCCATATGATACTGACTTCAGTCTCACACCCTCTTGTATTGTCGTACAGCCAATAAAATTGCTCCCTGTCCATATAAGACAGCTTTAAAAGTTGTGGTGTGTGTAATGGAGGTGGCAAATCATGTTTGCTGGGGACTACGTTTTGCAGTAAAACTGCAGTAGTCCTGGGACTACCCTGCAATGGTCTATTCATAATTAAGACCACAGAGTAAGAAGCCTGTTGGCAGTTTTGGCACATGAATAAAAGTTCATGTTTGTGAAAGTCGATCTCTCAAAATGGTGTCATTGGAGAACCTTCTGGTGCTTCAGAACATATTTTGGTGATTAAGTATGCAAATGTAGGTATGTGAGAAAAAAAATGCCTCGCATATGGGAGAGTTTTACCACATTCCTTTTTCCATTTTCACAAGGTTAGACCAAGCGAAAACTGAAAAGTGCCCTAACTTGTGTCCTAACACAGTCTCCAATGCTTCTCCATACAAGATTCTCTTAGTCCCCCAGTGGGGCATGTCTGGTACACTATTCTACATGGTGGCAGCACCTGCTTCCTGTGTCACATGATATTTTCAACTGATGAATGAAGCAGGTGTATCCATTTGCAACAGGTTGATACTGAGGCAAGTTATCTGTACCATCACCTGCAGGTGACATACTCCATTTAGCACATGTGGCTATCAGTTACACTTCTTTTGAGACTGCCTGCTTGCCGCAGTGCTCAGTTACACTTGCTCTGAGACTGCCCACTTGCCTGCTGTGCTCAGTTACACTTGCTCTGAGACTGCTTGCTTGCCTGCTGTGCTCAGTTACACATTTTCTCTCAGACTGCCCACTTGCCTGCTGTGCTCAGCTACACTTGCTCTGAGACTGCCTGCTGTGCTCAGTTATACTTGCTCTGGGACTGCCTGCTTGCCTGCTGTGCTCAGTTACACTTGCTCTGAGACAGCCTGCTTGCCTGCTGTGCTCAGTTACACTTGCTCTGGGACTGCCTGCTTGCCTGCTGTGCTCAGTTACACTTGCTCTGAGACAGCCTGCTTGCCTGCTGTGCTCAGTTACACTTGCTCTGGGACAGCCTGCTTGCCTGCTGTGCTCAGTTACACTTGCTCTGAGACAGCCTGCTTGCCTGCGGTGGTCAGTTACACTTGCTCTGAGACAGCCTGCTTGCCTGCGGTGGTCAGTTACACTTGCTCTGAGACTGCCTGCTTGCCTGTTGTGCTCAATTACACTGCCTGCTGTTCTCAGTTACACTTGCTCTGAGACTGCCTGCTTGCCTGCTGTGTTGAGCTGCCTTAGTGATATGACTTTCTGATAAGTTCACTGGTATTCTTCAGGGCAAATTTTTCACTTCATTGGGTGCACCCATAGCAAAAACCCAAGAATTGAAATTGGATAGGCACTTCTATCTGTAATACTTAAGTACATTTCCAACCTATAAATATCTGAAGTATGCACAGTTATCTGAAATGAAAAATTTACTACTTTCAATTCTATTTCAGTAGATGCACCTACAGTACAAACCTTTGAACTAAAGTGGATTGACATCTCTGTCTATAATATTTTTGAAAATTTTGCTGCAAAGCAGACCCAAGCCCCATGTTACATCTAATTGCTGTGTAGTAGAGATAATTGGTAAGCTTTGGATGCAATTTGAAGATATTCAACATTTGAATTGTTTGCATATGCCTAATTAGCATAAATTAAATTTCTACAACTTTCGTTTCATTGGATATCACAAACCTATGACTTGAAGTTGAATTCACACTTTTGTCTGTAAAACTTTGTAAATATTCAACTTTTAAGTTTTCCAAGTCTGCTTAACCCCAAAAAATAAATAGCAGAGGAAGGATTAATTGGTATAAAAAATTTACAACGTTCATTTATATTTCATTGGGTATGCCTGTAGAATATGTAGGACTCTAGATTCATAACTGCAGGCACCTTCACTTGAAACTTTTGTAATACAGGGCACAAAGGCCAGGACTACAACATTTTAATCTTAACCATAGAAGTTCAGTCTGAATGGAGCTTGTCACCTGTAGATGGCACCTGCCCCTGGTATATACCTGTTGCAGGTGGAGACACCTGGCGGATAAACAAAACCTGCTTGACTGATTGGTTGAAAATGTCATGTTTTGTTAAAACTGTGCTATAGTTGAAAAATACTAAAATATACCTTGGTAATTATCACTTTTGGTTCACTTATGGGGGGGGGGGAGAACAGCCCATAGAAATAGATATCTGAGCACAGGACCATCACAGGATGTTCTCTCATCCTCTCCTGCTTGCAGCACACATATATGCTAATTTAAAACCATTATCTGCCATGGAATTTCTTAAAACTTTCATAAATATACATCAATCATGAAAAAACATCTATGATCCACACTTATTTCCTTCAAAAATATCGGCTTAATGCCTGATGTATATTTGATTTTTTGGGCCAGAAGGTTAATGAACAGGAGAAAAAAACATCAGTGTGTTACAATATTATTTGCTACTTGTGGTCAATGATGCAGGATGCATCACCTGATATACTGTACTTCATCGCTGCAGCTACACTAGCATTACAAGGATCCTGAAATATTGAAGAATGGTTTGCAATTATATTGATCTATGGCTGTAAAAACACAGAGACATTAAAAATTCACAATCTCTTCATAAATTTGTGACACAGTTGTTTAAAGTCTGCATCAATCAAAGACTTATACATTTATACTTTTTTCTGTATGTACGTGTTGAATCACAGAATGCGTTTGTTGAATGATATTTAGTTTTAATACATGTACTATGTGTCTTGCCCTAAGCTACAGGCTTAGTTTGTATCCTTTAATTATGGCAAACATTATGACATCCACAGAGAGACCAAGTTACCAGGCACTTCGTTTAAAGACTGTTCTTTAAGGAAAATTGTTTTATGATGAAGAACTTTTAAAAGTAAGAGCAGCGGGAAAAGTGATTGCATGGAGCAAGGGAGCCATTGTGTCATGGCAGAATCTGCCCTGCAATAACCCTGTTGACTCAAGTCTTAACCCTTAAAGTGCTAATCACTGCTATTGTTCTTTTCACATTACTGTTAAACATATAATGGTTAAAAGATTCAAATTCCTTATGAAAATACCTTTCATTCAAATACCAGAAAGCCTAGTCTAAACCAAAAAGTAGTCTTAGTCAACAGCTTACCTTGGGACACAATGTGCGCAAAGTGTCCCGAGGAAAGCTGTTGACGCGATCTTAAATCAGTGGTTTAAGGGTTAGGATATATCATGCAGAGATTCACTGTAATCCCTCACACACCTATCTATTGGTTGCATTATTGAATCTGCATACCTGTCAGGTCTCCTAATTTTGGTGGGAATCTCCCAATTTGAAGACTCTGAAAGTTTCTAAAATGAGGTGATTTTGGGGGAAAGTAGTGAGCTGTTTTCGTTTTCATGCACCTTTTACCTGGATCTTCTTACTCAAAACATTTAGGTGTTGACACGTGTGGATCTGGCTGCAGTAAAGTGAAGGAAGAGATGCAGTGCCCCCTGGTGATGAAACATTGTAATTTAGATCAAGCCCTGTGGGAGATGTCCTGTCCCTTGGTGGTGACACCTCAAAATCCAGATACAGTGTAAGGACATATGTGCTGCCCTGGTGGTGACATCCCCAAAATCTGATTGAGCTCCCTCAAGTGTCAAAATCCCTGAAGTGCAGTGTAATGAAAGATATACTGCCCTCTAGTGGTGACCCCTGAATCTATATAAAGCACAGGGAGAGACACACTGCAACCCTGGGGGTACACCTGTTCATTGCAGTACAGTGGTCCCTGTCTTAACCCTTTCCCCCTTAAACCGGCCAAAACCGGCTGGTGGTCAAATGTCGTCTGCTTCAGCATTTTCAACTGATTTCAACAGCAATGAAAAACAATTTGACTGAGAATTGAAGATGTGACTTGTCAAGATAACATGACCCAGGTCAACAGCTTTCTTCAGCATGGGTTGGGCACTTAGTGCCCAACCCATGCCAAGGAAAGCTGCTGACTCAGTTTTAATATAGGGGGGAAAGGGTTAAGAGAACATGCAAATGAGAGAGCACCTGGCTTTACGGGACCATCACAAGTCACATTTTTCTCAAGTCAAGACAGTCTGTTCCACGTAAGTTGGAAATGCCACTTGCCAACTTGCACCACATAGACTGTATTATTATCTTTCTGTGTGACTGTACCTGTAATCTCAGAGACCACCTGTATCACAGCACTGCCTTGCAGAGGTTCCAAAACTACCACAATTTGGAAAGTTCCACTGAAATCACTTTTATAATGTCTACTGACCCACCAAAATTTGAAGTGATGCTACTGAAATTTGGGTAAAAATCATTTATTATTTTTTTCAAAATATTCACACATATATTTCAAAATTAAGCTGCAGAATGTGGCATCTAAAACGACATATCAATTGTCAAAACCTCTTGAGCTTATACCCCACCCCACCCCACCCCACCAGGGGTATCACCCATGAGGGCCCAGGTGCAGCCTCCAGACCTCCAGCCTGCACCTACATATGTCCACACCTCCAGCATGCGCCTACATGTGTCCACACCTCCAGGCTGCACCTATATGTGTTCACACCTCCAGGCTGCACCAACATGCATATGTGTTCACACCTCCAGCATGCACCTACATGTGTCCACACCTCCAGCCTGTACCTACATATGTCCACACCTCCAGCCTGCGCCTACATGTGTCCACACCTCCAGGCTGCACCTATGTGTTCACACCTCCAGCATGCACCTACATGTGTACACATCTCCAGCCTGCACCTACATATGTCCACACCTCCAGCCTGTGCCTACATGTGTCCACACCTCCAGCCTGCGCCTACATGTGTCCACACCTCCAGGCTGCAACTATATGTGTTCACACCTCCAGGCTGCACCAACATGTGTTCACACCTCCAGTATGCACCTACATGTGTACACACCTCCAGCCTGCACCTACATATGTCCACATTTACATTCTGTAGGATCTACAGAATCAAAGTAATTCTTGGAACCTGTGGCTTTTGGACCTGGGTAGGGGCCATATGGTCAAAAGAGATGCTGCCCATCCCTGTCCCCGGTCCAGGGACACAGATGCATCATGCAGGTGGTGACATCCCCAATATCATTATAGAGCAGGGAGTGATGTGCTGTAAACCTGTCTTGGCAGATCATCCACTAGTCAGATTAACCCTTTTAGTGCCATCTTAGGACTGAGTCAACAGCTTTCCTTCACACACATTGGGTGGAATGTTCTCAAAGTGTATCAAGAAAAGCTGTTGACCTAGGCTATTATATTCTATGTGATTGTAGATATGCAATGAATTTTATATGTTAAAGTGCTGATTTCATCAAATAGACGTGTACAGCAGAGAAAACATGAAGAATGGTCTGCGTCACAGGCAACCAAAGTTAAAGCTTTACATGCTTTCCAACAGGTGATGACCATCAACAGTACACACCTGCATGGGTTGCTCTTTACAGAAAACATAAAAAAGGTAAATAAACAACACTCCAGACCTTATAAAACCTCATCTGCCTTGTTACTATAAATTAATTGCTCTAATTTTGCTGTTTTATTGTTTTTGCTCACTGTATACATGTAAGTGGAAATATTCCCGAGGTATTTAATTTCCCAAATTTTTCCAAATGCAACCGCTCGGGAAAATTAATTCCGGGAAATTACTGGTGATCATGCTAGGCTACAGACTGTTACAGGCAGTTGTGAGTTGGGACACCCCTGATGCTGCATGCACACACAATCACGCTGCAAACTGTTACCTCATGGTCTAAATTGTGTACCAGTACAATAAAAAAAAAAAAGAGAATATATGATGTTCAGATTTTTTTATTGAACTACAGCTGCTGGAGTGGTATTGGGCTGCATGGGCGGTGAAAGGCTTTGGTGATTTTTTTTTTTTTTTTTTTGTCACACATTGTGATTTGGGAAAATAAAAACCGCGAAATGTTCATTTGGAACCAATCCCGGAAATTTTCCGCTCGGGAATATTTCCACTTATACAGTATTTTGCTGACGGCACAAACCGTGAAAATAAAAACACAGTGAAATAGTATTTTAACACTGTTTGAGTAGGAACTGTGTCCAAACTAGTGAAATTAAAACTGCAATGAAATGTTAAGGATACATAAATTGTGAAAATTAAAACATAAAAATAAAACAATTTACAGTATCTTAGTCTTTTTATGTCTTGAATAGGCTGTAATTGATATTGGAACACAATTTCTGCGTTGGAGACATCCAAACACTGGGCTTTTGCACCCAAATTGGATAGGTCTCAATTCTTCAAAATCTGCATAAACCATTGATATATGTTACAACATCAGCTTACAATGAAAAGCACTGAGATATAAATCTATCTTTGATCACATGCTGGCTTGCAAGGAGCAAACATGCAGAGCCAATTTTGAAAAAAAAAACAAAAAAAACTTAGTCTCCCACAAAACTCGTGTGCAAATTTAGACTTGTCGCTCTAGTATTATGTGATGGAAATGATCATTTTACGGACTTTATAAGTTCAAGTATAATATGAAACGTGCATTATCGTCACTTGACCTCTCTTCTTTGGCAAGCTAACAACTCAGTTGCACTGCCCAGGGATCAGAGAGGTTTTATGTTAAAAAGATACGACTGCTTTCATCTGAGGAACCAAAACTTGTGGCTGCAAATATGCCCAATCACAAGACAAAGGAAGGAAAATCTTTGCCATCTTAATGTGACATTACCTGGGAATTATTCCATTCCCTGGCCACATAATTTTGTATTTATCTGATTGAGTCTTATCATCATGTCCCTAACTCGGATTAGACACGAGGAATCATCTGCCTGAATGGATTAGTCAAAAGACTCTCGGAGCTCATAAGTTTTAACTGATGAAGATGATGATAGCTAGTTGCTCCATTATCCTGTGCTTCAGCTTTTGTTTTTTTTTGTTTTGTTTATGAACTAAGCTTTCATTTATTAAAACTTTTCCATCTTGAAACTTAGCATACCTCCCCAAGCAATGAATACCATTCACCTGACCAAAAGAAGCAAAATCACAATTTCTCCTTGACCATTATATTTGCTATTTGGCTATAATTACCTTTTTGGTACAATTCCCAATGAACATGTTGCTATACTTATAAGATTGGATTTTACCTCCAGTCACCCCACACGTGGTTTTGTGATATTGTTTGCTGAAAATGTATGTTCGATGTCTTAATTTAGGATTGGTGCCATAGCCATGATGGACGCCCTGGGGTGACCAAATTTGCTCCATTTCTGTTTAATTGACCCCACTGGTCAAGCTGACCAATAGATCGGCTGGACAATATGCAGTCCCAGCAGTGTTTGAGTAGTTATCTACATTACCTATCAAGCCTCTGTGGGTATCGATGGTCACTTTCTTTTGGTAATGGCTACTTACAGAATTGATCACTCCTTAACCCTCACTCCACTCAAGTCACAACTCACAAGTCATACTCAACATTATCTGCTGAAAATATTATGTTTTCCAGGGGAAAAAAAATCTATGGGGGCTTTCGTAATATTTGCATGAACATTATAGAGATGAGTCAAATATTCTTTAGCTGGGTCAATTTTTTTTAAGTTGATGTGGTGATGTGTGGCAAATGAAGGTGATAAAAACTATCTAAAGTGAAACTTACTGTCTTTATTGTCCAGAGAGCCAGGGGTTAATCCTGTGTGGGGGGGACTGGGAAGTTGCAGCCACTTCATGGCCGTCTGCTTTTAACTTCTGAAAGGAAACTACAAAGTGTTTGTAAATTTGGCATCAGGTCAAAGCCGTGCCACGCTTCCCTCCGGATGAAAACTTATACTTTTTCTCACTTGGACTATTACCCCTTGGGAATCTCAATTTTTTTCAGTAAGGTATTCTTCTGTTCAAAATTAGTTGCATAAAACAATGTGTGGAGGTAAAGAAATATTGGCCAGACTTTTACCTCAGTCCACACTGCAGTGCCACTAGGGTAGTTGTGAGGTGACTTCATTGCCAGGCAATGCTAAAACCACTGACTTCATACAAGGAAAGTCAATCTTTAAAAGAAAGGTCTTTTGTGGGAATTTGAATAATATACACCTTCCATAATAATTCCAGGTCTTTTATGAAAATTCAAATAAATACATTTCCCATCGTAATTCCAGGTCTTTTGTGGGGAATTGAATAAAATACACTTCCCATAATAATTCTATTTAAAACGTTTCTGGCATAACATGAGATCCATTGTTAGAGCTGGTGTATATATTTTATGTTCGGAACGAGCAGGACTCGAACCTGCAACCTTTGGCACCAGTCGCCTAGCTGAAATGGGTATATATCGCCTTAATAATTCCAGGTAAAATGTTAGTGGTATGGATTGAGATCCATTGTTAAACATGGTATGTGTACCACCTGGCCAGTCAGTCAGCTAACTCAGCCACCTCCTTATTTTGGTAAGCATCTTACTGGGCATGTCAGTTGTCCTTCCTGAGAACTCCACTGAAAACATACCACAGTGAAAACTCATTATAATGACACCTTCTGTTCCCATAAAAAGGTGTCAGATAACTGGATACATCAGATAAATGAATCAACACAGAAAATAAACTTTATGTTCTTCAATACTTCTGTCCTTCCATGAATATGTTGAATGTTTGAGTGTCATTAAAATCAGGTTTCACAGTATGTGATACACGATAAATGCTTTGCTCACTGGTTTTGTCATTTCCTCACCTCAGAGGCAGCCGGAGCATGATTTTATATACAATGAACCCTCCCCTGCTCAAAGTGCCTTGAAATGCCCAGATGTAACAAATGTCCTCTGCTTACCCATTTTTGTTAAAAATGTTCCATCAAATTTTTGTACACAGTTTGAGTGAAATGTTTCTCAGAATCAGATGTGCTAGGTCAACAGCTGTCTTAGGCAAGTTCTTTGTGAATTGTGCCCAGAACTTGCCAAGGAAAGAAGCTGACTCAGTCCTGAGGTAATATTCAAATGGGCAAAGTGACTTTACTTCCAGACTAAACATCACAGACGTATGCATTCCTAACATGATAAACCTATATACTCAATTGATCTCACGGCTATGCAGAATCTGTCTGTACTACAAGCCCCTCTCTGAAAATGGTAAAGTTTGAAGTACTTTTCATTCTTGCAATATGTTTAAGAAAGAGCAGATCATTTCTTTGAAAAGTCCTGATATATTTCATTTGATTAAAATCATAGAAGTAGGTTTTGGAGATATGTCCATGTGAAATGGCCATTTCGGTGCAGATAACTAGAGTGAAACCTGTTCTGAGAGACCATAATAATGAAAGACCGCCTGCCTTTTAAGACCATATGTTCAAAGTTCATTTTGCTATCTTTCGCATGTTATTGCACCTCCATTGAGAGACCACCTGCCTTATGTGACCACTTTTTAGCCTGTCCTAGGGGTGGTCTTTCAAAACAGGTTTCACTGTATTACATTGTATCTGCAATCAAGATCTAAAGGTTATACATGTATTGGAGATAATACTTGCAAATGTTGACATGTGACAGACAACATACATGTGAATATCTCAAAAGCTGAAAATGAACAAATATGTCGGAAACTGATAGTTAGTGTGTGGAATAGTTTAACTAAAAGCATGGTCAATTCAGCAAAGTTTGAAGACAAAGCCTGGAAAAAATCAATATCAAATATGATTACCATGCACTGCCCCCCAAGTAAAATCAGTGACATAATTGTGCAATTTGAAAACCCAAAAAACTTAATGAACTGTGTAATTGGATATGGACACAGAGGTCTTTAGACCTACATGTATGTCCAGAAATTAACTATAATTATAAACTGATACCCTTCTCAGTGCAGTCATTATATATGACAGCAGACACAGGAACCATGCTAGCCAAGATGATGAATGATCTGCAATAAGCATATGGTTAGGTTGCATTATACTGTGTCAAACCTAGGTTTGCTCAACAGGTAGCGCTGCATCTGCTTCCATGTTTCTCATACACGTAATTTGATCCTCTGTACATAAACAAGAAAATCTATGGAAATCCAGTGGCTCATAATTGCCATCATGTTTGCACAATGATACTTCGTTGTACTTTGCCAGAGGTAGGGCAGCAAGTGGGTAGTGAATGGGAATATCACACCATAAGCACATGTTCAAAACTACCTTATTTTGGCAACATCTTCAGTTTATTATACCTCCATACAATTGTAAGGTGGCAGGCTGTTCTGCTGGTTCACAGAAATTCATGAATTTGCAGAATTATGCATGGATGCTTGGAGTTACTTTCAACAGGATCCCTCCCTGAATTATTTAACGCGAGTCCAGATAGCTTGACCTAACTTGGCAACAAAGGCACACCATAACTATGAAATCAGTTATGTGCATGATTACAGTGCTGAGGTGGCCAGAGCCAGTAACTGGATCTCAAAAGTGGAGTATTTCTGTAACACGACAACTAAGAAAGATGAGTAACCTTTCTATTCTGTTTATAGAATTTGCTTCTGAGTTCTCTATTGCCACAAGGCTGATGTCCCGAAAAGAAAGCCATGTGCAAAGGGCAGGCTACACATGTATTTATGGATGTTACAAACTTCCATGTTGCAGATCAGGTAACAGATCACCTTGACCCTTTTAGCGCTAAGTTGGATCCTGAAGCAACAGCTTTCGTTTGAGTACATTAAGCACAATGCACCCAAAGCACGTCAAGGAAAGCTGTTGACCTCAGCCATTATTTTGTTTTCACTGAAACTACAGACATATTTGTACAACTCGTTCAGTGTCAATTGCAACCAAAGTTAAACTTTTTAAAGAGATCCGCTTGGAATTACAATATGGATGCTAGATTCATGTTCCTCATAAAAGAACCTTCCATTCAAGTGCCCCCAGGCTTATAGTGACATAGAAGATAACAGTCCAGGTCAACAGCTTTCCTGGGCACACTTTTGGCACTGCATCCAGAGCATGTCAAGGAAAGCTGTTGATTCGGTCCAAAATTTGGCACTGAAAGAATTAAATGAAAGGTTTTTTACTGGGAATATGAATCTGGAATCATTATTACAGTTTGAAGGAGTGCTTTTGTTGTGGTTATCTTTGAAAAGGTTTATTAGCAACTCCATCAACATTTGCCTGCTGTGCAGACCAAGCTCCGTACTTTCCGTACTATGCTTGCTCTGCTTCCCCCCCCCCCCCCAGCACTACAAGATTTTACATATGGTGAAGATAATTGAACTATACTGTATCCATTCTCATGGAATGATAGACCAATCAGAACCATTATCGCCCTGGGCAAGTGCAGTATAGATGCCTTGTTGCACTTCAGTCTGTTACTATGGTAGCCAAAGTAGCCCGATCAGAAATTAGGTCACTTTTATGTGCCAAAACAATAATCATCTGACTCAGTGGCAGACCAAACGGAGTGCAGAAAACACGAAGATTGGTCTGTTTAGGGCTGACCAAGTACAGTGCAAAAAAACCTGCAGAAAACATGCAGATGGTCTGTTCTGGGCAGACCAAGTACAGTGCAGAAAACATGATGACTGGTCTGTTTAGGGCAGACCAAGTGGGGTGCAGAAAAACTTGGAGATTGGTCTGTTTAGGGTAGACCAAGTGGAGTGCAGAAAACACTGACATTGGTCTGTTTAGGGCAGACCAAGTGGAGTGCAGAAAACATGGAGATTGGTCTGTTTAAGGCGGACCAAGTGGAGTGAAGAAAACACAGAGATTGGTGTGTTTAGGGTAGACCAAATACAGTGCAAAAATCTTGGAGATTGGTCTGTTTAGGACAGACCAAGTGGAGTGCAGAAAACACAGAGATTGGTGTGTTTAGGGCAGACCAAGCGGAGTTCAGAAAAACTCGGAGATTGGTCTGTTTAGGGTAGACCAAGTGGAGTGCAGAAAACACTGACATTGGTCTGTTTAGGGCAAGACCAAGTGGAGTGCATAAAAAACAAGATCGGTCTGTTTAAGGCGGACCAAGTGGAGTGAAGAAAACACAGAGATTGGTCTGTTTAGGACAGACCTAGTGGAGTGCAGAAAACATGGAGATCGGTCTGTTTCGGGCAGACCAAGTGGAGTGCAGAAAACATGCAGATGGTCTGTTCTGGGCAGACCAAGTACAGTGCAGAAAACATGATGATTGGTCGGTTTAGAACAGACTAAGTGGAGTGCAGAAAATGCAAAGATTGGTCTTTTTAGGGCAGACCAAGCGGAGTGCAGAAAAACTCGGAGATCGGTCTGTTTAGGGTAGACCAAGTGGAGTGCAGAAAACACTGACATTGGTCTGTTTAGGGCAGACCAAGTGGAGTGCAGAAAACACGGATATTGGTCTGTTTAGGGCAGACCAAGTTGAGTGCAGAAAATGCAAAGATTAGTATGTTTAGCAGACAACACCCGTGGTACTATTACTGTGCTTGACGAAAAGCAATAGCTGGCATGTGAAGGTGTCTCCAATAGACAATTAACGCATATATTAGGTGACTTCCTTGTGGATGAGGAGAAGGTATGTTACTTCTTTGGGAATTGGGGCTTGGTGATGTGCTGTGCTAGGAGTGTCAAGAGACAAGTGCGACTTCAGTCCTAATGGTCACAACATGATCTGTCTAGCGAGGCAACCTAATGTTTATGAGTAACACGACCTTTGGACACCTGACTTTCTGAGAAAGCAGAGTAGGTCTGATAGCATTACCTGAGATACTTTTGTTCTCAATACAGTTACTGTCAAAGAACTATGGTCCAAACATAATGACTACGGCTAGATTTTGCATGGTTAAAACTAATAGCATGGCGTGTACAGTTTGATAATAGAAGACTTGAATGGACTCGTGACTTAAATTGGATGTCTTGTCTGGGCTGACATTGAAGTGGCGTGAAATGCCTAGGACAAACTTCTTTGTTTGGGGTGCCACCACAGTAAAGAAAATACACTGGAAACTGTAGTAGCATATGTAACATTATTAAATTGGCAATTAGCACTTGGTAGGGTACTCAGCTAACAATACCAGACTAGCAGATAAAGACACCTGCAATTTCTATATTATATTAATAATGAACGACTTCCACCAACACAGTTTGACTCTCTATCTCTCTTTTTTGCAAACCCAGCAAGTTTCTGCACTAAAAATAACCTCAATGAAGGTTACAGAGTATTAACTCTTTCAGTGCCATATTTTGGACTTAGTCAACAGCTTTCCTCAGTACCCTTTGGGTGCAATGCAGCCAAAGTGCACCAATGAAAGCTGTTGACCTGGACTGTTATGTTCTATGTGACTACAGGCATGCTGGTACTTGAATGAAATGTCTTTTTATGAGGAACATGAAGCTTGCACCCTTAATATAATTCAGAGCAGTTCATTTCAAGTAGTTCGACTTGAATTGCAGTCCGCACTGGGAGAGTAACCCTTTCCTGCTCATAATGCCCAAAGGCAATCTGGGTGTCAAATGCCGTCAGCTTCAATGTATTCACCTATTAACAGATAATTTTTTGATTAATGGAAAGCAATGCTTGTTGAGCAAATGTTGTAGATGTGACATGTCGCAACAGCATGCTCCATGTCAATGGCTTTCCATGAATATACTGAACTTTTGGATGTTCTTAGTTGACATTTTGTAAAACTACCATAACAATGACCAATACAGTATTTTAACACCTACGTCAGTACTTTGTCCTTGGTGTTAGAAATCAAAGGTGCATTTGACTGAATATGTATTATTTGAACCCATGTATTATAGATGAGTTCAAGCAAGTAAAATTTCATATAATTTTCTCACTGTGAAAGTGTTGACTCATAAAATGTCTTGTTTCTTGTAACTTCTGTTTATTTTGGAACTTCTTTTTATTTCAGTGACTTCTTTTCATTGACTCTTTCATTTCAGAGTCTGCATATCTGCAGACTCATACAAGGATATCTACAAGTTGGGTCTACATATATGAATACTCAACAGTGGTTGTCATGGCAACTCTAGAAAGTCATTTAGTGCAGTAAAATAAATATATGGCAACCTTAGAAAGTCACTTACTGGAGTAAAATATGTGCATGACAACCTGAGAAAATCCTTTATTGTGGTTAAATATAAACACAACTTAGTCATTTATTGCAGTTAACAACTAGAGGGTTGCGTGAACAGCCCATGCTCAGCTGACCTAAGCTTGTCCCACAAAATCTAGGTTGCAACTCAATAGACCTGTGTTGAGTCTTAGCTGAATGCATAAGACATTTGGAAGTATTTCTAAGATAGACAACTGAACCTCCTAAAAGCACAGCCTGACTAGCAAGTCAGCAGAGCTAAAACTTGCAGTGCCACCTTGTGAACAAATTAATAACCAAGAGACCCTAGGAGTGTTCCTGTGTGATATCAAAGCAATCGAGTGAGCGGGTTCGGAGAAGAAGATTTTTAAGATTTGCCCCCCCCCCCCCCCAAAAAAATCATAAAAAATCCAAAAATCACTGAAGCATGACCTTTTGAAAAACATGGTAGAAACCCGCCCAAGGTACATTACTACCATGTTTGAAGTCAATCTGGATGACGGTTTCAGAGGAAGAAGTCAAAAATGGGAATTAGCATTAGAATGCCCATTGACTTACATATATGTAGTAATCAATAGGAAAGGTGCATTTACCAATAAGTGGCCTAATTGAAAAAATCATAAACAAGAGGGCTGTGTGAACAGCCCGTGCCTCAGCTGATCTTGACATTCATCACACTTGCAGCTCTATGAACTTGGGAAAGGATCAAGGTCACCATGTTCTGAGTAAGTCTGACCTTTATAGAAGAACACTTACATGTGCAACATCAAAGTTCAAGTAGTTCTCAAGTTATAATGAAGAGTAAAATTCATGTATGTTGCACTGTGACCCCACAAATGAGGTCAAGGTCATTCATGTACTGTCTCAGCATGACCTTCATACAGAATAATTAACATGTGTAGCTAACTCAAAACAGATCTCAAGTTATCAAGTAAACAGTAAATTTCGTGTCAGTTGTCCTGTGACATTCATCACACTTGCAGCTCTATGAACTTGGGAAAGGATCAAGGTCACCATGTTCTGAGTAAGTCTGACCTTTATAGAAGAACACTTACATGTGCAACATCAAAGTTCAAGTAGTTCTCAAGTTATAATGAACAGTAAAATTCATGTATGGTGCACTGTGACCCCACAAACGAGGTCAAGGTCATTCATGTACTGTCTCAGCATGACCTTCATACAGAATAATTAACATGTGTAGCTAACTCAAAACAGATCTCAAGTTATCAAGTAAACAGTAAATTTCGTGTCAGTTGTCCTGTGAATTAGCATTAGAATGCCCATTGACTTACAAGGTCTTTTAAGATTTGTCCAAAAAAAAGAACAAAAAAATTAATTAAAAATCAAAAAATCACTGGAGCATGAACATTTGAACAAATTGGTAGAAACCCACCCAAGGTACATCCCCACCAAGTTTGAAGTTAATCTGGATGACGGTTTTGGAAAAGAAGTCAAAAATGTGAATTACCATTAGAATGTCCATTGACTTCCATAGTAATCAATAGGAAAGCTGCATTGACCGACAAGTACCAGAATTGAAAAAATCGTTAAAAATCAGGAATCCACAGCATTCCCACATAGTGTACAACTTTGTTTGACCCTTCTACAAGGAACACATCCACCAAGTTTCAGCTTAATCTGAGTGACCGTTCTGGAGAAGAAGTCGAAAATAGCTACAACACACAAAAATTCATAAAAAATTAGGAAAAAATTGCAGCGCCACCTGGTGAACAAATTAAGAACTACAACTCCTAGGGAGTGTTCCTGTGTGATATCAAAGCAATTGGGTGAGCGATTTCGGAGAAGAAGATTTTTTAAGATTTACCCAAAAAAGAACAAAAAAATTCATTAAAAATCCAAAAATCACTGGACCGTGACCATTTGAACAAACTTAGTAGAGACCCACCCGAGGCACATCTCCACCAAGTTTGAAGTGAATCTAGCCGACCGTTTTTGAGAAGAAGTCGAAAATGTGAATTGTGGACGACGGACGGACGGACGGACGACGGACGGACGGACGACGGACGGACGGACGGCGGACGGACGACGGACCCTCAAAAAACCTCAGCTGACTGACAAGTCAGCTGAGGTAAAAATCAGGAATCCACAGCATTGCCACCTAGTGAACAACTTCATTTGATCCTTTCACAAGGAACATATCCACAAAATTTCAGCTTAGTCTGGGTGATGGTTCTGGAGAAGAAGTCAAAAATACCAAAAACACACAAAAATCATTAAAAAACAGAAAAAAGTGCTGTGTCACATAGTGAAAAAATTAAGAACTGGGAGTCCCTAGGAGTGTTCCTATGTGATATCAACGCAATTGGGCGAATGGTTTTGGAGAACATTTTTTGAGATTTGCCCCCAAAAAGAACCCAAAAAAATTATAAAAAATCCAAAATCACTGAAGCATGACCATTTGAATAAACTTGGTAGAGACCCACCCAAGATACATTGCTACCAACTTTGAAGTCAATCTGACTGACAGATTTGGAGAAGAAGTCAAAAATGTAAACTAGCTTTAGAATGCCCATTGACTTATATAGTAATCAATAGGAAAGGTGCACTTACCGATACGTACCGAATTGAAAAAAATCGTTAAAAAATAAAGAATCCACAGTAGTGCCACATTGTGAACAAGTTTGTTGGACCCTTTCACAAGGAGCATATCCAGCAAGTTTCAGCTTAATCTGAGTGATGGTTCTAGAGAAGAAGTAAAAAAAAAAAAGCCTTAGAGTCTTATTGTCATAAAGTGTATATATAGGCCTACCCAAATTGAAAAAATATGTTAAAAATCAAGTATCCACAACAACACCACCTCAATTGTTTACCTATAGCTGAGTAAAAGTAAACAAGGCTGCCATGTCTGGTCTTGGCCCATGATTCGTTGCAAAAATCATGTCAAATGTTAAAACTGTGGAACCATTCCAAGGAAGAATTCCACAGTTGCAGATGTACCAATGAATTGTAAATATATTCATAATCTCAACTGTTCAAGATAACTTGCAACCTATACTATATATGTGTTTGTTCCAGTTTATGTGTTTATCCTAATTCAAGGGATAAAGAGTTAATTTTCCATGGGCAAGCAAAGTTGGATTAATGATAACAACGACTGCACATTGATCTGGCATCACTTGACTGCAGGATTCTTCCCCAGAAGTAGTTTTTGGTATACGTTTCATGTCAATAGGTAGTTGTACATTCATGACCGAAGCCTGACATTATTGCCATGTATATACGAAACAAAACCCACATTAAAAAACTCTTGGGACTTTACTGGCAGTGTAAGGATGCAAAATTACACTTCCATGAAAAAAACACCAAAATTTTGACCTTTGCCATGGCTATTTCCAGGTTTTTTACCGTTATATAGAATTAACTGTCTGCTGTTTCAGTTAATTTTTGACCTACCATCCATCGCCCATCCATCAATTAGCAGAAGTCTATCCTGTGAAGATGGGGCCATTTCCAAACAGCGGAACAAGAACTAGATATAATGTGAACCTAGATGAAAGTTCAGGTGGTTTTATTGGTCCTTGAGCAAATGTGAATAGGAGTTGGTATTTTGATATAATAGGAATCAGTATTCTGATATATTGTCAATTAAGGTTCACAAAGAAAGGGAGTGCATTAGCTGACAAAACGAAGGAACACATAGGACATACAGCACGCAGCATTGGAAACACAAAGAAAATTAAGAGCACATCCATCTGCCCAAAAAGTAATAATCCAACTTCATCTCATACAATATTAAATGAAATAAAATGGCAACTACATATTTGAGAGCCTCATAAAAAGGTCTTTCACTCAAATACCAACATGCCTAATCATCAGTCACTGACCCAGGCCTGTACAGGACATTAACTCTTTCAGTGCTAACTGCGACTAAAGACAAAAAACTTACAACAGACTGCTTTTGAATTATAATAAGGGTGCAAGATTCATGTTCTTTGTTAAAAGACCATTCATTCAAGTACCAGCATGCATGTAGTGACAAAGAATATTATGGTATGGGTCACAGCTTTCCTCAGTACACTTTGGGCATAAGGAGCCGAAAGTGCACCGAGAAAAGCTGTTGACTCATTCCAATACTTGGCACTGAAAGAGTTAATTATAGTATGGAGCAAGTTTCACAAAAATCCTTACAACTGAATTTGTAACCAATGGAATATTGTTACCAGAAGAAATTTTAAAGATCAAAATGTCTCTTAGCTCAGGAAAGTGACGGAGATGTTAACCCTTTCCCCCTAAATTGAACCTGTGTCAACAGCTTTCTTGGGGATATGCTCTTCTGAAAAGGCTGCATATCTTCAATTCTCCTTCAAGTATTTTTCAACCCTAAAATTAATACAAAAAATCACTGAAGCAGACAACATTTTACTTTCAGTCGGTTTTGGCCAGTTTAAGGGGGAAAGGGTAAAGTCAGCAGAATGCGGCAATGTATTGATGGCAGTCCGGGGATGAAGCAACGAGTACAAGATATGAGGACACTGGTGAAACATTCATATATCAAGCTATAGTGGATGTAATTTATAAGGTATCCCACTCCGTAACCTCAAATAGACTGCACGTTCCTGCAGACCTGATCAATTCAAAGATTATGTGTTTATATTCTGTTGATATCTTAAAGCACTTAATCACAAGAAAGATGACAATTCTATGTGGAGATAACATTTGCAACACAAAAGAGTCAACGAGGAAACCCTTCACTCTTGTTTAACTTATTCATGTGTAAAATGCTAATTGACATGGAATAACTCAACTATTGTTGATTGGCAAGTGGAGCCTAAAAGCTTCAATCAGGATGAAGAAAAGAAGGAAACGAATGTAATGAAGTGAAACACTTTCAACTCCATTAAAACATCAACAATATCATGTCGAAAATCAAGATTACTCAAACAGTGCATTGAAATATCATTGCTTGGAGTTCTGGAAATTCATCCATGAAAATGAGACAATAATCTGCCATAATAGTTTCTTTCTGAATCACCAGGGAAAATAGATCTGAACTATAAAGTAACACATGGGCACGGTGTCAAATTTGTAAATTTCTTATTTTTTTAAAGAAAAAAACTGAATCGATTCTTGTATAAATCATAGCAAAACAGAGAAGCCCCATGAGTATAAATCACTGATCGGTGATACAAAAACACCATCTGTTTTCTAAAATTTGATCAATGCCAGGTGATGGAACGGTAAAAAGATTGAAAGACAATAGGGGAACAGTATGCCATGACATCAAGTCAACAAAGTCAAGTTCCATAAAATAATCTCCTGAAATTAAAAAGACACGCCCTCTCCCTTTCAAAATAAAAAAAAAATTGAAAAAAACAAAGCATTCAATAATATATCTGTTATTCAACCTTACAGTTGATGTCAAAATATAACTACATACTCAAATTTATAAACCACAGTTAATGTCAAAAGAAACGAAATTATAACAGCATTGGGTAACAGTTGTGTAGATTGACCCTTTTCCCCCTTTAACCCTTACCCCCTTGAATTAAGACTGAGTCAACAGCTCTCCTCGGCATGGATTGGGCACTGAGTGCCCAACCCATGCCATGGAAAGCTGTTGACCTGGGTCATGTTGTCTTGACAGGTCTCAGCTTCAATTCTCAGTCAAATTATTTTTCATTGCTGTTGAAATCAGTTGAAAACGCTGAAGCAGACGACATTTGGCCACCAGCTGGTTTTGGCCGGTTTAAGGGGGAAAGGGTTAACTAAGACTGAGTCAACAGCTTCCCTTGGCATATGGGTTAGGTATTTAGACACCAAGAAAAAATGTTGATCTATGTGTAAAGGAGTACAGTGAAACCTGTTTTGAGAGACCACTGTCAGGAAAGACCACCTGCCTTTACAGATCATGTTTACCATGTCCCTTTTGCCATCTTTCCCATGTTTTTGCACCTCTAATGAGAGACCACCTGCCTTATGTGACCACTTTTTGGTCTGCTCTAGGGGCAGTCTCTCAAAACAGGTTTTCCTGTATAGGATAATGGTAAAGGTTCATTTGCTTAGGGTAGTGGTGATACATTTTATGCTTAGGATAATGATAAAAGTTTATTTTCCTGAAGGATAACAGTAAAAGCTTGTGCACATATGAAAATGGTTTAGGTGTACATGCTTAGGCTAATGGTAAAAGTCCATGTGCATATGGAAATGGGAAAGTTTATATGCTTCAGATAATGGCATACTTTATATGCTGAGGATAATGGTAAAAGTTCATGTGCATAGGAAAATGGCTTAAGTTTATATGCTTAGGCTAATGGTAAAACTTAACATGCTTAGGATAATGGTAAAAGTCCATGTGCATGGGATAATGGGAAAGTTTATATGCTTCGGATAATGGTATACTTTATATGCTGAGCATAATGGTAAAAGTTCATGTGCATAGGGTAATGGTTTAAGTTTATATGTTTAGGTTAATGGTAAAACTTTTTATGCTTACGATAATGGTAAAAGTTCATGTGCATAGGTTAATGGTTCAAGTTTATATGCTTAGGCTAATTGTTTAAACATTTATGTGCTTAGGATTATGGTAAAAATTTATGTGCACAGGATAATGGGAAGGATTATGATTAGGATAATGGTAAAAGTTCATGTGCATAGGAAAATGGTTTAAGTTTATATGCTTAAGCTAATGGTAAAACTTTGTGTGCTTGGTACAATGGGAAAAGTTTATGTGCTTAGGATAATGGGAAAAGCATCTCCAGTAATCACAATGGCAAGAATGTATGCCAGATATTCTACCAAAGGTTCATGCTGAAAATCAATTGCAAATGTTTGTCTTCATGTAACAACAAAGGTCTGCATAGACACTGTATATAAAACAAACGAAAAAAGGAAAAAACAAAGATGGCATTTAATAATATATCTGGTTACTCAACCTTACAGAAGTAGTACTCAACCTTACAGAAGTAGTCAGCATTCCAAGACTTGTGGCAGATGGCGGCAGGCAGTGACAGAAATGTAATCAAGAAGAGCCTACCACCAGGTGCCGCTGTCTGCCGCCGAGTGCCACTGTCAAAGGGACCCCTACTTATCTTTGGCGGCATAGAGCAGCACCGCTGCCAAATGCCACTCGATGCTGCCGGCCACTGCCGACTGCTGTAGCCTGCCGCCGAAAGGTTTTACAAGTGATAGTGAAACCTGTCTTAAGAGACCACCCCTGTGAATGCAGTCTGTCAAGATGGGTGGTCTCTCATAGCAGGTATAAATAACATGAAGAAATGCTGAGCAAAGTATTTCAGACAGATGGCCTCACAAGGTGGATGAAGTGGTCTCTCAAGGCAAGAACCACTTCCACAGCAACGTTTTTGAAAGTTAGTTTGTGTGTTTAACATTAACCCTTTCCCCCTTGAATTGAGACTGAGTCAACAGCTTTCCTTGGCATGGGTTGGGCACTAAGTGCTCAACGCATGCCAAGGAAAAGCTGTTGACTTGAGGAACGTGATCTTGATAGGTCTCATCTGCAATTCTCAGTCAAACTGTTTTTCATTGCTGTTGAAATTAGTTGAAAACGTTGAAGCAGATGACATTTGACCACCAGCCGGTTTTGGCCGGTTTAACGGGGAAAGGGTTAATTGTGATGCAAAATCAAAGATTGTGGCAAGTTGCAATGACCTATAATCTAATAGCAAAGATGGTGTAAACTTGAGATAAAAAAAGTTAAAACTTTACACTAAACTTTACGTCAAAGCTGGAACTCAACACCAAAGATAACTAGATAAAAGTTGACATTTTGCAAAAAGTCCAGCGTCACAAGATCAGAGCAAAAATGTGAAAATTACGTTGTAACAGTGCAGAGAGTCACGGTTGAACCCAATTAAATAACAACAATCGATAATTTTTTACCATACTTGATAAAAGATTCTGACAAAAGTTTCTGCTAAAGATAATGGCAAAAGCTGACCCAAAAGATATGAGAAAAGTTGGCACAAAAGGTAATTGCAAAATTTGACACAAAAGGTAACAGTATATTAGAATCACTGACAAGATAATGGCAAAAGCTATGCAAGTGACAAAATGCCAAAACTTATGAAAATAATGCAAAATATTTTAAGTGGGGAAATGGTAAAAGCAATAATATATATGAAAATGGCAATGTAAAAGTTCCCCCCATTGTAGTAAATAAAGTTTATGGCAAGAATAACAACAAAAGTTGAGGCTGAAGATAATTCCAAGTTGACGCAACTTTTTAATTTCAAAATTGATAAACTGAAGCCAATGTTAATTGACACAAAAAGTCAATGGAGGTAGTGCAATATACCAATGAGTCAGCCATATAAATATGTAATTCCACATACATACATACATACATACATACATACATACATACATACATACATACATACATACATACATACATACATACATACATACATACATACATACATGTGGCAATGTTATACTTACAGGAACCGAGCTGCCCCCCTTGCTCCTCCCAATCAAAAATCAACATTAACTCATTCCACCCTAATGACACTTTTTCCAGCTAATTTCTAAATGCCATCTGCTAAGTTACTAATTCAGGGAATATTTTTCAAAATTTTGGATGAAATTTGCATGGAACATCATTCCAAATTATCTGCCCATGGTCAACAGCTTTCCTTGGCATGCTGCGGGCACATTGCACCCAAGGCACACCAAGGAAAGTTGTTGACTCAGTCTCCAATCAGGGTGGAACGAGTTAAAGTGGCTCTTTCATTTGATCAGAATGTTAATAATTTACTCAGTAAGTGAGTTAAATGATTAAGTTATAAACTTGATTTGAAATAAAAACAAACTGTAATAGAATAACAGGGAGTAATTAATTTTTAATTGCATTTGTAGAAAGTTTGCATTAACCCTTTCCCCTTTAATTAGTGGCAAGTCAACAGCTTTCCTTCAGATGGGTTGGTAGTTTGATGACCTGCCCACCTCAAGGAAATTCGTTGACCCGAGACTAGCTATTCTGTCTGCAATTCTCTGTCAAACTGACTTTTATGAACACCAAAATTAAAGATGATAAAAATCACTGAAACAGATGACATTTACCTCCAGCCGGCTTTGGATGGTTTAACAGGGAATGGGTTTGTATGAATAATCTAATAAACTTCTAGGGAGGGTAAAAAATTAGGAGATGTCTGCAAGTATTAACGTTGCAATGTTATAAAGATGATAAAAGAGATATGTACCTGTGTTACATACCAGTTGCCTTTTCTGTAAATGCTTGTGTGTCAAAATTACTAAAAAATGTCCTTCCTTCAGGCTTCAGAAAATAAGTGAATCAGGCAGAAAATCAATCAATGTTTAATTTGATGAGAAAACCAGGTTTCAGATCTACAAAATGGCTCTGTTATCTGTTTAACGTCAGACATGGTGCAGTCATATTGATAAGAGTAGTCCTTTTGGATGTGTGAAACTTCTTTGGAGGCAGCCATGATTGAACTCAGCCCCACGCACGAAACAAACCATTTTCTCTCCTTGATGACACAGCCACCCAGGATAAAGGTAGGCCTTTACTGCCTTTTACTATTAAAATGTTTAGAAAACTTTTAATCTCTCTCTCTCTCTCTCTCTCTCTCTCTCTCTCTCTCTCTCTCTCTCTCTCTCTCTCTCTCTCTCTCTCTCTCTCTCTCTCTCTCTCTCTCTCTCTCTCTCTCTCTCTCTCTCTCTCTCTCTCTCTCTCTCTCTCTCTCTCTCTCTCTCTCTCTCTCTTTTTTTTGGGTCAAACATAACTAACACCTAGGAGTTCCAGTTCCAATCCCATCGATCTGTATTTTATCTCTATCAAATGTAAAGGGGTTGTAGGTAATGTCTTATCACATGAACTATCTAATGTTCACTATATTACCTTTCACCTTCTTGCTTCCACACTGTTGTCTGGGACAATTTTGTTACTCAGAGATGGTGAATGGTCAAAGATGACAGCATCTCAGAATAGTGTACCTGCACTGAAGTTGCACAATCTAGGTATGTTTTAAAAGGTCGAGCCTGAAGTTGACCTTTTCAAACGCTCAGGCATACTTGTACATGGAATTGTTCCCAACACCACTACTGGTACCAACCAGTGATACATGTAATAGTCTATATCTGGGTTAGTTCTTCTAATTCGCCTAAAGGTGGTGCTGCCCATCCTGTTCATGGTTGAACACCCACATCTTGTGGTCACTTTCCATGACTCTCACTTTTTCTCCATAAATTAACATGGGGAATTAGCAGATATAACTTTAACCTCTCTATATGTTGCCAAATAAGCATTAAACTTTCATTTTATCACACCTGGGTGTATTTGAAAGATAATATGTACTTCAGGTAGATTAGAGGATGTTATTCCAGAAATCGTGCTCATATGCAGTTAAAACTTTCAGGTTCACTGTAATGTAATGGGCTTTGCTGACCCGTCTGACCTCAAATGGCATGGGTTGCTAGGTGTCACAAACATGCATCATGGGAACAAAAGGCCATGTGTCAAGATCACCCCTATTGTGAGCACACATCTCGTCCCTTGCAGTGATCCTGGCATAACTTTTTGTGTTTACTGTAGGGCTGAACAAACCTCATGCCTCTAATGGGTCCAGGTAAGCATGAAACCAGTCAGGCACTTTGGACACGTACTGTGTGTCCACTTTTATTGACACTCAGGCACTGTCCACAACTGTCAACATTTTTATTTATGTCCAAAATGGCCATAGGGGGAGGGGGTCAGAGCCAGATGACCATAACTTTTAACCCTAAAAAATGTTGATTTTCTACAGCCAACATTTTCAGTTCCCCTGTAAAATTTCAACCTGCCACCAGGTGACACTTTGCATTTCAACCCTTTACCCATCAATCACTTGATGTAATCCCCATTCAGTCAGCTGGAACAGATATGTGCAGACCCAAAAAGTCATAAGCTGGGGAAATGAAATTTTAGGTGAACTTTATTTTTGTGTACTGATGTATGGACTGGACATTCAGCATCAATTTCATTGATCAAACATTATCAATATTATCTACAAAAACATAATTTATAATATATATAATACAATAGTTGTTCCTACAATCAAAGCAGGAGAGTTTGTAGGATACCAATATTTTTTTTAAATAGTAAATGAATATCAAAGTAAAGTTTTATATTTTGTTTGTCCCCTTTATTTGCTAAATATTTATACAAGAATAAATTTAGTATATTAAGCTTAGACAAGGAAAACTGTATGCACTCCTTGTCTAAGCATTTCTATCATATTATATGAGGTTGAGTGTCTGTATTTGCAGTAAGGAAAATGTTGACAATTATGTATGGCCCCTTACCTCCTCTTTCTTATTTCTATTTTACAATGAGCTTCTTACAGGCTCCGAAACATGTTCTGAGTAGTTACCTGCTTAACACCCTTTAATTCATTTGGGCTAATATAGCCTATGTCAAAATTCTACAGAGGAATGTGGGCAATATGGACAATAGTACTTCCATATGTATATAGGTTAGACAGTGACAGGTTAGCTTATGGAGAGTAAAGAGTTCGGACTGCGAAATAGGGTAATGACTACTAGGAAGTGGTTCTGGACAAAAAGACACAATACAATGAGAAATTTTTGTTCAAAGTTGACATGGATTCTATCTATCCATCCATCTGTCCATCCCTCCATGTGTGTGTTTGTGCATGTGTCTGTACACTTTAATTAACAATTACAGTGGTTGCTGCATCAATCACCTTGGTCTATGACTGTATTACTAGTCACCATAATAAAAACATCCCCAGGAGCATCATAAAATCATTGTACAGCTGTGTGGTTGGTTGACTTTATTTTGTATTTAACAAGACTGCAGTTTGAAAATAAAAACATAGTAAAATAGAAGTCTATTCCTCCCAATCAGTACTCATGCTCTGATAAGCACCCAACCACCTTTCTGTAGTCAGAAAGGTGAAAATAATACTAAAATATTCTCTATTTAACAGTATATTTTATGGCATTATGTTTATAATGTTGCCATTTAACCACATATTAACTCTTTCAGTGCAAATCATGTCTAAAGTTGATCTACTTAAGTCAGACAAGTCTGAATTATCATTAGGATCTCAGCCACGTATTCATCTTAAAAAGACCTTTCATTCAAGCACCAGTATGCCTGTACTGTAGTTCCAGAGAGAATACCCCAGGTCACCAGTTTTTGTCAGTGCACATTGGACGCATTGTACCCAATGTGTGCCGAGAAAAGCTGTTGACTCAGTCCAAATTTAAATGAAAGGGTTAAATTTCATGACATTACACTTGAACTGCATGTATTTCCAACTTTCCCATATTCAATAGCATTATGTTTACAATGATCAAAATACTAGTTCAAAATGTAGACTTTTTCACAGCAATTCTGGAAGCACCCAGGGTGCTGATTGGGAGAACATAGTACTTGAGTGTCCCTTCCATTTAGCATAGATGAAATAGGTTCTAAATTGTGCTCAAAATACTGTAAATTGCTTTAATTTCGCAGTATCCTGATTATTGCTTATTTCGCTGATGGCACAAAACCATGAAAATAAAAACACTAAAATAGTATTTCACCATCATTGGAATAGGAATTATGTCCAAAATAGTGAAATTAAAACTACAGTGAAATATCAAAAATACAAAAACTAATGTAAATTGCTTTAATTTCATTCCACTCTTATTTTCGCTTATTTCGCTGATGGCACAAAACCGTGAAAATTGAAAACACAGTGAAATAGTACTTTAACATAGTTTGAATAGGAATTATGTCTAAAACAGTGAAATTAAAACTACAGTGAAATGTCACAAATTTTAAAAAATGTGAAAATATAGCAATTTACAGTAAGATGCTTTAAACGCGTGAAAACAAAGCAACTTACAATAGCAAATTTAGAGAAACAAAAGCCACGAAATATTTATATGCTAGAAAAATTAACACATTTACAATTGAGAAGTGGAAGAGCCAGCAGACAGCATGGACACACTTGATAAGCAGCCAGTCTAACCTTTGTTCAATATACAACTCACTGACTGCTATCATTCACTTGATGTATTTACAGTAATTGATTAAACCCTCTCCAATGTCCATTTAGCCCTTAAATTACAATGCTTGTCTCCCTTCATTTCTTCCTTCCTTCCTTCCTGTTCTCACCATCTCACTTTGGTATCCTTTTGGAACTTCCATGCTACACTAGATAAATAAACACCAGCAACTTTGCAGTATAATGTACAATTTGTGGCTTTCTTTGTACGTTGTATTAGCGTTATAATTACTGGTACTTGTAGCACGGGACAGGACCAGAGGCCTCCGAGATGGATGTGAATGCGATTCCATGCAGTTGTTCTTGCCCAAATTAGTTACACTTGCTTTGTTGTGTGATTGATGGTGCCCATAATCGGGAAGCTCTTAATGATATGTAGTATGAATAATTAACTGATTACCTTTATGATGTCATTTGAAAAACCACAAGATTAGGTCCATTATCCGCATATGAAGAAAAGCAGACTTGATTTTTAGTTTGTATGATGATGTATATTTTCTCATATCCCGCTCATCTGAAAGGCTTTTGATCATTCGAACATAACACAAGGCACATTCTTTTCTGCTCTCAGTCCCCCTGAGTATTTCAACTTCTGTTTTCGTATTGTCGAGATGACTGAACTTGTTACTTATGAAAGATATTAATTATGACTTCAAACCATCGTAAGAACTCAAGTTTGGAGTCATAATTATTGACAAAAGTTACAGAATTTTCTTTTCTTTCAACATCATGAAATTAATGCATTTTTCATGTCAAAAAAAAAATGTTATACTCTAAAATGGAATTGGAATTTTGAAGGAACTTGTGACCTGTTAAATGTGAGATCAGGCAGCTGATAGCTAAAAAATCAGGCAGGATCTGAAGGTGGCTTAACATGTCACCTTCAAATAACAGCAGACTCTATAAGCAAAATGCCATTTGAATCGTTGGTAATTTCCGTGTGGAGCTTGACTGTGTTCGCTTACTGTCGTGTTCCATTGGACAAATGATGCTGCCTACCCAACTTGACATTGTTCAGCTCAGATAGATCGTCAGCTCGGAAAACATGTGGACCGTTGTGATAATGACCGGTTCGCATACACACATGAACGAGAGATTACTACACTGCGTGCACACATGCTGAAAAAAGATTGGCCTTAATGGCTTGCGTTTCGCCAGACTTATTGTCCTGGCCCTAGTCTGGGACAGGCTTGAACACAAAACTTCACGGACCTGCATCCGAAAATGTTACTGACAATATACATGGCTTAGCCATTGGGTTAACCCTATATTTAACAAAAAACAATTTGGCCATGGCCTATGTCAATAAGGAACAAATGAAACATTATGAAGTAGGAACTGCTCAAATTTTGAAAATGCTTGGGCACATGCAGTCTTGTTTGCAATCTAAATCCACGATCTGATGGACTTCCTTCTGACAGGTAAATAAATTAGGTCATTCTTAATTAAGATCTGTTTACAGATAGAAAGGTAGAGATACATCAGTGATAAATGTCTGTATTTTTATCTGTAAAATTCAGCTTGTTGACTCCCCAACACAGACACATATCAATGACTCTACCACAGGACACAGGCATTTACATATCTCAGCCGCATTGGTCCAGATCACATGTACAGACATACCTGTATATGAGCCTCATTCAGGCTTCTGATATACTGCAAATTGCTTTATTTTTACATGTATAAATTTTCATGGTATTTTTGACATTTCAATGTAGTTTTAATTTCACTATTTTGGACATAATTCCTATTCAAACAATGTTAAAATACTATTTCACTGTATTTTTATTTTCATGGTTTTGTGCCATCAGCAAAATTAGCAAAAATACGAGCACAGCGAAATTAAAGCAATTTACAGTACATACCATATTCCTCCTAATAAGGGCCTTTGCTTTAATAAGGGCCCTCTGCCTCCTGAATGATAAAAAATAAGACCAAAAAATGTACTTTTATTGACCTTTTTCAAACTGTTTGACCTGTAATGTTTAAAGTAGGGTTCTAAGTTGAAGGCTCAGTACATTGTAATTTTTTTAAACACCCCAGGCACTTATATGGAGGAATATGATATGAATATCCTGTATCTTATGCTGAATTGTGGACACACATGAGGCTGCTTACCCTAGAACTTACAGGCAGCAGTCACAGGCTTGTACCAGCAGCCCACAGTGTAATTAACTCTCTCAGTGCCAATCACATCTAAAGTCAATCTACTTAAGTCAGACAAGTCTGAATTATTATTAGGATTCCAGATTAGTATTCTTCATAATAAGATCTTTCATTCAAGTACCAGTACGCCTATAGTTCCAGAGAAAATACCCCAGGTCAACAGTTTTTCTCAGCGCACATTGCGCTGAATGCATGTTGAGAAAAGCAGTTGATTCAGTCAAAAATTCGGCACTGAAATGGTTAAATTCAAATTTCTCTTGAGACAGAGAATTGTTAAAAAAGTAAAGGGTACTATTCATGTAATTATACACTCAAAAATACTGTCTATAGTAAGTTTTTAACCAAGTTATGCCTACCCCCTATCCTTTTTTATACAATCAAACAGAATGAGGGACAACATGGCAGGCTCAATCTACATGTGTACTTTATAGGGTGGGGACACCCCAAGCACAGTCACACTTTCTAATGTTGCGCCAATATTTTCCTCGTCATGGTATAAATGTATGGACCTTTCATGCACATTTATCTTGAACTTGGAATCATTTTCATGAAATATTACATTTAAATGTTTTCAACATTTTTAAGTTGAAATTAGCAAGTGCAGATTCTGGATTTCAATTTGCTTTATAATTCCAAAAGTTATAATACAGGCACTTCAATCTTTTCATTTAAAATGCTGCTTCAATACTGACCCAATGTTTTTTTTTTTTTTTTTTTTTTGCAGTTATGACTTTTTAAATGTTTACTGAGGCCTTGAGACTTTGCAGCAGGCCTAATATTACTGTTATAATCCCTACTGCAAATAAATTAAAATCTGTTTGATTTGATTTATATAGGTGTCATTTTAATTCAACATTCAAAACCCAAAGAATGCGGTGAAACTGACTTGTCACATACAAGTTCCTGATTTCTTTGTATATTTGTCTGCATTTTAACTCAGTCCATACTGGTCCCTGATTTTTCCGTATATTTACCTAGATTTAAGACAACAAAAGCAGATTTAAATTTTTCATAAAAAGAGCTTTCGTTCAAGTACCAACATGCCAATAGTCTTAAGTCAGAGCAGCTGCAGCATGACTTGCCAGGCAGTGCCAGAACCACTGACCAAGGCCTGGGACCATAGTATGGAATGAGTTAAATGAAGATTGTACATTCACATTTTTTTCATACAAAATTTTTACTTTAGTACATCAACCGCCATGATGGGACTTATCTCTTTCAGTACTACATTTTGCACTGAGTCAACAGCTTTCCTTGGTGCGCTTTGGCTGCAATGCACCAAAAACACACTGAAGGAGCTGTTGACCTGGACTATTATATTCTATGTCACTCCAGGCATGCTGGTACTTGAATGAAAGCTGTTGACCTGGACCATTATATTCTATGCAACTCCAGGCATGCTGGTACTTGAATGATGGGTCTTTTCACAAGGAACATGAATCTAGCATCGGTATTGTATGTCAGAGCAGTTCATTTTAAGTAGTTTGACTTCAGTGGTAGTTGGCAATCAAAGAGTTAAGTCGGGTGTTTCCATGTCCCAAGTGCTGCAAGGGCAGCTGAGGTGTGAGTTGGCAGAAAATTCTCATATGCCTAAATTTGTATGTTCTCAACCAATAGCATGACATGCATTTTATTCAAATTTGACTTGTTCTTTGTGCTCAGTGAAGCTCCTCTTGTACATACAGTATGTATGTGAGACTTACCAATATAACATGTCCAAGGTCAACAGCTTTCCTTGGCATGGTTTGGACTCATAGCACCCACCCCATGCCAAGGACAACTGTTTACTCAGCCTTAATTCAAGGGGGAAAGTGTTACTGTTGATTAATAAGAAAATGATTTGAGTGAATTTCATCCTTTACTTTGCTCCCTGTTCAGAAACCATCCTGCTGCTATCAAAAAGCTGGTCCTATAGGACAGGTGGTCGCTTGTCACAGGTGGATTAACCTTAGGAAGACCAGGATTTGACTCCATAAGGTGGTCTCTCAAGAGAGCGCAGTCTCTCATGGCAGGGAACACTGTAATTCTTTCCCACATGAACTGGTCGCCCATGACTGCTGTCACTTGTGTCATGATTTAATTCATATTCATTTTGCTTTTTTTCTGCTTGTGTATAAAGTGTTTCGTAGCAAAACCTTAGTAGCAACCAATAATAAAAACATCTCTCCTGAAGATGTTTCCTCAGCCTATGCAACCACTCTGTTTGGATACTAGGATTCTAGAGGAAAGTTGCTGACTCAGCTTAACCCTCTGCCTGCAGGCCTTTGTTTCAGAGGGAAAATAGTCTAGGTCAACTGCTTTCTGAGTATATTTTGCTAGTAACCTATGTCAGAAGTATGCTGAGGAAAGAAGTCATCAGCCCAGCAATGAAAGAGTTAATATGACCACCTTAGACTGCATCAACAAACTGTCTGTCATTACCATTGAATTCAGTCAAAACATTGAGGCAGATGCCATTAAACAATCAGCCAGTTTTAGTCAGTTTAAGGGGAAAGGGGTTAGTACGACCCTCGAAGGTATACATGTACAAACCTTTGGTGTACACCCAAAAGAATCACGACCACTAATGGTAGGTTCCATTGGATTTTAGAATCTTCTGGAGTGTTATAGATTTACCATTATTGCATTGACACACAGTGTTACAGTGCTCAGTCTTATTGTAATCTAAACCAAGCACACTCGTTTTTTGTTAATTTGTCCATATAACTTGTACATGCTATTTCCTTGAGCCAATAATATTTTTATTGCTGTTTCCCTTTTGTCAATTATATTTATAGCTTTTTACAATTTTTCTATTTTTTATTTTTGTGAAAGGAGATCAGCCAACAGAACAAGAGAACTACAGCTGACTTGCTGCTGGGGACACCATTTGGTCTGACATCGGCCAATTGTAATGTAAATGCGCAGAATCCCAGACAGACAATGTACACCACACAAATTAAGTTAGGACAAACACTTGACCGTTGTTATCTTGATATACCCGTTTAAGTAGGACAATAATTTCTATTGTTGCTGAAGTACACATGCTTACAAAACTGGCGGAGCAAACACACCCAATACAACAAAACCACGTGTCGAAAGCAAAAGGGGAGCACAGAGGAATCACAAGGCACTAAGTCAAAGACAAAACTACCCGCCCTGTAGCATGTGGCCTGGGTGGCAGTGGGTGGAAACTGTGTTCGGATCGTCAGCTCTTCGATTAATTGTCACCGCAACTGGATAATGGGATCCCAGCGGGTGGCGTCATTGTTCGCTAAATTGGCCAATCAGGCGGAACTAAGTATATATTCCCTCATTAAAGTTTGACACCTTCTATCAGCAGTTCCACCTGCCAAGTATTTTAAAATGCTCCCCGGCATGTAAATTAGGTTCGATCGGCATGAGGCTATTCTTTCAGAGTCTGCTTTAGCAGGGAAAGTAGAACAAAATACAGACAAGCTTGTCTACTGTCACTGATTGTGCCCAGACCAGTGGAACAAATACGCACAGACCTCCTGAGAATCGAGGTGTACCCTTCATTATATACGCCCCAACACAGACATATGTGGCGTTATTCTCCTATTATTCCTCCTGAGGAGACGTCTTCTTCCCCCAGCTCTGGACTTTTTCGCCATAGAAGTTCCAGCTTAAGCATGAAATGTGACAATTTACATCAGTCTTTCTGTTGAAAATTGATGGAGAGCAACATTTAATTTTCTCTGTCTGCAGATTTTTTCCATGACCTGTAATGGTAATTACATTTTATCAAATCTCTAAATCATTAAAATCATTGGTATTGTGTTTTTTAGCCTTTGCTCTATTCAATTGTATGCATCATGGAAAGTGACAATTATGACTTAAGTCAGAAAAAAACAACCCCATAAACATGTACAGAATTTCCATCAAACAATCTCTCAGAATTCACCTTTAAATTTTAATAAAGTCATAGGTCAAAGTCCATGTACTATATTCAACTTAGCCACTGTAGTATACACGTACAGTGGTACCTGTCTTCAGAGACCCCTCCAATGAGAGACCGCATATCTTTTTAAGACCGCTCTCTCAAAACACTGTGCTATCTTTTCCATGTTATTATACCTCTAATGAAAGACCACCTGTTTTGAGAGACCACATTTTGACCTGCCCTAGGGGTGGTCTCTCAAGACAGGGACCACTGTAGTGACAAAATGCAGATTATCAAGGCATTTGAAACGGTTTGGTACATATCACACGGGTGTTAAATAATACACACAAACACATGTATAAATTCCAGTATTTTCTTTCAAATCAGCTGACAAATTTATGCAAAATATATATTCACAGTTGGACATGAATTGGAAAGATTATTTACTCCGGAGATACCACTCTTGTCCCATGGCATTTAATGGAGTCAACAATCAATAACAATGCCTCAGTGAGACATAGGCACAGGCTATCACAGTGGTCACAGACAGGAAGGGTTTTGGTCAGTTATTCGGGTCACATGCATTATGCTGAAAGGGATTCTCTACAAGTTTCAATTTTTAATTTAAATAGCGATTATTAATGAGAAACTGTCGAAAAATACATGCACACACAGAGAAAATGTAGCAATGCTATATGCAAAATAGATGAAGTTTTGACACCTTTGCATATTTGGATGCATGCTAAATACTTGAGGGATACTTCAACATTTTCATTATTTTCCAGAGTACACTGAGTACTCTTTTCCAGTACGTCCATCCCTCCCACCCACAGAAACAGTACTTTGAAACATTACAAAATCTGGCTTCTTTGTACAGTTGACAATTATTTGAGGATAAAATTCATGAAAAACCTGGGCTACATTTGCTTCTTATTCAATATCTTCAAGACTTTGGAGGCTTATCAAATGAGAATTTCCACTGTTTTGGGCATTATCCATTGATAAATACATATATCCTTTTTGATTCACTTAGTCATCATCATTTTAGTACGGTATTCAAATTATACATCCCAAAATGATGTACAATTATCTGCAGGCTGTTTGAGGCTCAAGTGTCAGTTCCTACAGTTTACCACCAGATGGCAGACATGGTAATAACCATCAGAGTGCATTTTAGCTAATTTGTGTTCACAAGAAAAGGAGTGTACATGTATTTGCTCAATACTTCCACTACATCTGACCAATTGAATATTTATATTGTGTCCCTCAGTTCCGCATCTGCAAGATTTATTACAACAATTTCTCATTCATAAGTTCCTCAGCCTTATATAAATATATGCCACAATGTCTGTATTCATGACTGTGTGATAAATAGTTGACAAAAAATTCAATTAGCATTTTGCAAGTGAAAATTTAAAAAAATGAAGGGAGCAAAGAAGTTACTCACAAAAATCACCTTCTCTTCCCCTTGCCATCCTTTCTACCTTCCTTCTGTCCCTCCCTTCTATTCCCCTTTGCTGTCCTTCCTACCTTCCTTCTGTCCCTCTCTTCTCTTCCCCTTGCTGTCCTTCCTACCTTCCTTCTGTCCCTCCCATCTATTCCACTTGTCCTTCCTACCTTCCTTCTGTCCCTCCCTTCTCTTCTCCTTGCTGTCCTTCCTACATGTACCTTCCTTCTGTCCCTCTCTTCTCTTCCCCTTGCTGTCCTTCCTACCTTCCTTCTGTCCCTCCCATCTATTCCACTTGTCCTTCCTACCTTCCTTCTGTTCCTCCCTTCTCTTCTCCTTGCTGTCCTTCCTACACATACCTTCCTTCTGTCCCTCCCTTCTCTTCCCCTTGCCGTCCGTCCTACCTTCCTTCTGTTCCTTCCTTCTTTCCTGTCATTGAATTATCTTCTTTCATTCCTTCCTATCTCCTTTTCAGTCTCCCTGTCAATTCATCCCTCCATTTTAACTCTTTCAGTACCAGGTGTTGACCTGGACAACTCTTATGCTCTCTGAAATTGTAGACAAGCTGGTAATTGAATGAAAGGTCAGGTAACCAAGAATATGAATCTAATGTCATTATGTTGATTCACAGCATATGGACTTCAGTTAGAATTGGCAACGAGAGAGTTAAGAGTGAGTCTTTACAAGTTCACAGGTAGCTGGCATAAACAGAACAGATGGTTAAATATTTACCAACACATGTTTACAAAGCCTTTCAAAACACACCAAGTAAGTCGACAGATCCCATTGACAGATAATTTTCCTAGAACAACCTGATGACAACTATGGAATTTTGATAAAGAAAAAAAAAAATACGGTCCTGAAATACAAACTTTCCATTTATTGATGATGAGAACAGTGGTTATCGTATGTGTGTATCTGCACCCAGTTACCCAGGATGACTGGTGTTTCCACAGAGGCAATGAGCCATGACCACGTCGCTATCTCACACAGCCAGCAAGTTCATCAAGGTCTAGCTCATCCTTTGTATACTTGCCATTCCTAGACCTACCCTATGTTTATACTAGCAATTAACTGCAAAACTGACTACAACTATTCCAAGTAAAGGTGTCATGCTCAAGTTATTTGTTCTCCTTTAAGTTGTTTTGTGTGGCTTTCCAAAAGTCATTAGGTAAATGACGAGTTGTTTATTGCTCCCTTATAGACAGCCTGCTACCTGCCTACGGTCACATCAGCAACTGCTCTCCTGAAGTCAGACATCAACAGCAGTGTGACCTCCAGTATCACACATGGGACAATACCAGTCACAAGTGTACACAATAAGTCATTAACCCTTTCCCCCTTGAATTAAGACTGAGTCAACAGCTTTCCTTGGCCTGGGTTGGGCACTTATTTTAGTGCCCAACCCAGGCCAAGAAAAGCTGATGACCTGGGGCATGTTATCTTGATCGGTCTCATCTTCAATTCTCAATCAAATTGCTTTTCATTACTGTTAAAATTAGCTGAAAACATGGAAGCAGACGGCATTTGACCAGAAGCCAGTTTTGGCCGGTTTAGGGGGGAAAGAGTTACTATTCTTTAGGCTCAACACAACTGTTTTTTGCTGTTGTGGAACCTCTGATTAAAGACCACTATCCTGAGGGTTGGCTGTTAAAAACTCTTTTATGTGGGCTTAAAAATCAATTTTCTATGTTCAGTATGCATGTAAATTACCTGCCAAAAGGCTGCTGGACATAGCCCCATCCTTTTGGCTTATCCCATGTTGTTTAGCATTTTTCTTGTACTGTACAATTAACCCTTTCCCCTTTAAGTCAGCCAAAACTGGCCAGTGGCGAAATGCATCTGCTTCAACCCTTAAAGTGGCCAAAATAGACCAGTGGTCTAATATTATCTGCTTTAACCCTTAAAGTGGCCAAAATAGACTGGCGGTCTATTGTCCTCTGCTTCAACCCATAAAATGGCCAAAATAGGCTGGTGGTCTAATGTCATCTGCTTCAATCTGTAAAGTGGCCAAAATAAACTGGTCTTCTAATGTCATCTGCTTCAACCCTTTCCCCCTTAAAGTTAAACTGGCCAATTCCCCCCCCCCCCCAAACATGGTAGTCAAATGTTGTTTGCTGCAATGCTTATCCCATAAACTTAAAAAAATAACAGCTACAGGTCAAATGCAATTGCTTCAATGTTTTCGACTAATTTCAATTGTAACGAAAGACAGTTTGAATGAGAATTGTTAATGTAACCTATCAAGATAAATTCCCCAGGTCAACAGCTGTTCTTGGTGTGGGTTGGGCACCTAGCACACATCCCATGCCTACGAAACCTCTTCGCTCAGTCTTAATTTAGTGGCAATATGTTAGCTGAATTTAAATGTGAATTAGATTTTCAGATTCTTCATAATCAGAGCTTTCATTCAAGTACCCACATGTCCATTCCAAAGTCAGTGGTTTCTGCACTGCCTGACAAGTGACAACAGTTGTCTTCATAGCGACTGACTCATGACTTACAAGGCAATGCAAACACCACTGACCAAAGACTTAACATTTGATGAATGACGTTATTCAATTCAAAACCCCTTGCGGTTTTGTTTGATACCCAAACATCATGCAGTACAAGTTTACTGGCCAAATGAAATGAGTCTTCCTGGGAGAATTACAACATAAGGTACTCAAAATGAGCAGTTTCTGCCAAGTAGAATCACTGAGCACTGCACTTGACATCCAGATGCTTATCACTGGTTTTAAGGAGGAATGACAAAATCATCATAAATCATCATGAATCATCTTCAGCTGTGTTAAACTTCCTTTTCCTTCTTTGTTTTGGCCAAAGCCCTGAGCAGATGATAATTTTTCAGCTACATACATATACATGTATATGTATGTACAGGGTTTTCCTTACATTATAAGTTCAAAGGTGGCCCACCTTTCATCTTTTTACCACCTTCCACCTTTTTCCATTAAAATACATGATATTTTAGCTTTATTTAACAGAACTTTTTACCAAAACAAGAAAAATAAGATAATGTCATGTTTACAACCTTTCAACTTTTAAGTTCTGGGCAAATGTATGTATGTATGTATGTATGTATGTATGTATGTATGTATGTATGTATGTATGTATGTATGTATGTATGGATGGATGGATGGATGGATGGATGGATGGAGGGAGGGAGGGAGGGAGGGAGGGATGGATAGATAGATAGATCGATAGATAGATAGATAGATAGATAGATAGATAGATAGATAGATAGATAGATGGATAGATAGATAGATAGTCCAATTAAGAACACCAACTCCATAAAGAGACCATCTCTTAATTAAGACCACCAATTTACAGACCACTTTTTCTTTATCCTTAATCAAAGTATATCCATTAAGGCCACTCCCCTATTAAGACCACATTTTTTTAATTCCATAGGTGGTCTTACTAGTGAGATTCCAATATATATATATATATATGATATTCATTTTCATTTTGTCACTATCTGAATGAGGAACTTGTTGGAGGCTTATCTTTTACATACTTTGGGATGGAGCGAGGGTCTGAATTTTATATCACCACAATGCTCACAATCACTTTGGAGGCAAGTTATCTATTTTTTTTGTGCTGAATATGCTGGCATCATTAAGCTTATCCAGAATAGTGTACACACCATAGACATTAGCAAAGATGTGTGTGTCTCTGACATTAGCATGCATTAAGATGCACTTATAATACCAGAAGGACACTTATAAGTCCTATGTTTTACATAAAGAAGCATTTTTCCAGACAAACTGGTCATGATCAACAAAATAAAAACAAGAATGTCCCAAAATGATGGCAAGCATAAAGTACAGAAAATAAGAGGGCTTCCAGTACACTGTATAGAAAATAAAATACCCCAATATGCCAGCACAGAAATACCCTTTACCCACCCACCCCCTCTTCAAATGGTGTCCACTTCACCCTTTCAATACTCTAGTTAAATTTGGAGTCTTTACAAAATATTCTGACTGAAGGTCAGAGAGATGACAAACCAGAATAACATGTCTCTTGTCAACAGATTTCTGTGGTGCATTGTGGGTCCTGAGGTGTGACCGTTATAACCCATGCCATCATCTAACTTGACATAATAACCCATCTATAAATACAGCAAGTGTTCTTTATAAATAGAGCAATGGTCACTTACAGCTACTGGAAAATTCATCTTTGACCTTCATTAAAATATTAACGAAAAACCCTATTAATTTCTTCGAAAGTCACTGTGAAAATTTTACAGCAGACGACATTTTAGAAGCAGGGAAACCACAGTCCCAGCAGGATAAGTGCTGATGGATGGCCCTGGTGTTGCACTGTGGGAATGGCACAACTCATGTCTGTTCTCTCCACTTCCAATTGAGCAGCACAGAATGACATGGAATATAACACACAAAAGTGATAATTTGAATGCAGAAGGGACTCAAAAAATCATCACCAACAGCCTTTTTGTGTTTGAGTCACAGACCATGACAGTCATGAAATTGATATTTTGTTATCTCTCTCAAAATTAAAATATACTTGGTGTCCTGTGTATAGACAACCAGCTCTCACTTTATCTTGCATTTTGTGTCCTTTTTTACTGGAAATAAAAGAATTTGTCTTACCATTTCCTGTCAACAAATCATTGTTCAGCGAATAAATATATTACTTCGCTCAGTAACAAAAATTCACTGTATAAAACTAATGGACTGTACGCTCACTTGCTCACTGCCTCTGGGGATTTTCAAGAGTATTAATTGTTAATATTTTGCTCTGATTCAATTTATCCTTGAATAAAAACAAACTTCCTTAATATCTTCAAATAATGATTCATCTTAGATGCATTTTACATTGTTTGTACATAAGCTTGCCTATCACCACAAGACGGCAGCCACAATAATCACCTTTCAGTCTGATTTTAAATAAAAACCTTCATTTTCTTCTTTGGCATCCTTTTCTTGACCTCCGATGTCAATGAAAACAAAAAAAATAAAAAACAGACAAAAATGAAACAAAAAAAAAAAAAACAAACAAACAAACAAAAATCAAAATGAAAGTTGGAATATGAAAATAATAAACAATCAGGGAAAAGTAGAAAACACATTTGAACTTTCCACGTTACATTTATATAGAAAGTTGCTCACATGATCTGATGAAAGGCTGTTTTGTTGTTTGAATTGCGAGCCCCAATAAAAGCCTCTAGCTGAGGGATGATTGATTATATACACAGAAGAGTACATGCATCTACATTGACTTGTTAGTCACTTGCCTCTGTTTTCAATACATCTTCAACAAAGGCAACTCTTACTGCTGTTTTTTCTGCTGTTAATTGGACACTCCAGTGATCAATTATACACCAAGGAATTAACGGAGTTGAACCCAATTAAAAATATCCTAAAATATCGAATTTAATAGGCAGAGAAAAAACATAAGTACAAATTTGATGTCTTTTGTTTAGAGAACAACCAAAGTATCAACAAAGCTGTGGTGGGATGGAATTGTCTTGCCGGCTTTTCACATCTTTAGTATGTAAAGGGCTTTTTTTTTCTCGATGGTTTCCACTGAGTGTTGTCAATTTGTACGTAATTGGAATTTGATTCCAAAGGGAAAATCACATACACTTACTGATGTCATTAACAATGATCTGGAGATAGATGCTGGGGTGTCATTGAACAGGAGAAGCCCACTGTATGCTCATGTGGAATTACTGATGGAGTAAAGACCTTTCTGCCATGAATACCATGACTAAAAAGTTCCATGATGTAGTAGTTGCGTAGGACCAAACATCTTCTACCAATAACATTTTCATGTAGGACAATACGCTTTCCTTACGTTATTTAATCTCATAATGTGCAAACCTTGTATTTAGTTTCTATGCTGCACTTATATAGCACCTATAATTAATGCAATATTGCCTGCTCAGGCAGATCCTTATGTGCCTGTTCTTTCTTTCTTTCTTTCTTTCTTTCTTTCTTTCTTTCTTTCTTTCTTTCTTTCTTTCTTTCTTTCTTTCTTTCTTTCTTTCTTTCTTTCTTTCTTTCTTTCTTTCTTTCTTTCTTTCTTTCTTTCTTTCTTTCTTTCTTTCTTTCTTCCTTCCTTCCTTCCTTCCTTCCTTCCTTCCTTCCTTCCTTCCTTCCTTCCTTCCTTCCTTCCTTCCTTCCTTCCTTCCTTCCTTCCTTCCTTTCTTTCTTTCTTTCTTTCTTTCTTTCTTTCTTTCTTCCTTCCTTCCTTCCTTCCTTTCTTTCTTTCTTTCTTTCTTTCTTTCTTTCTTTCTTTCTTTGCTTGTTTGTTTGTTTGTTTTAAAAGGAAATTGGGAGGATCTTTACTGGCAGAGTCCAATACCAAACACCAGGGTCTTCTTACTCGACAAGTTGTCACATTGTTGCCTGCTAAACAGGCCAAGATCCACTTATCTTCCACACCAGTCAAGTCACACAGGGGCAACATGGAACCTGGTCTGCCTTACTGGAAGGTCAGCCAGGTGGCACCATGCATTTTTTCACATAAGAGAGGGTGGGTAAGGGGCTTCCCATACTGGCGTACTGGGGCTTTTTATTTACTGTATTGGTGAACTGGAAGCCCTCTTATTTTATGTGCTTCGTACTATCCAAAATTTTGAAAAATTTTTATTTTCCGTACTATGTACTCTAGAAAAATAATTACCTGTACCAGCATACTGAAACCCCCCCTTGCCCCCCTTCATAAGAGTGCAGCTTTGCAAGGGGTCACTACAAGAGGTGGACACAGTGCTGCTGACATTTTTTCTCACTCCATGCCAGCCCCTCACTTTGCTGCCCAGTAAGGCTGAAAATTAAATTTCTTTTTAAAAAAAGAGGATAAAGCCTTTATTATAGTACCATACCAGCATGCCTTAAGGCTAAAGACAGTGGTTTTAACAGTGCCTGATGAGTCCTTGTACAGCTACCCCTGTCCCAGGTTTTGCCAGCCCCCCCCCCCCCCCAAAAAAACAACAACAAAATAATGTAATTTTTGTTCATGACAATCCACTGATATTTCTGTCATATTGTCACCATCAGGCCCCTGCTATTCCCCTTGCATACATGTATATCTTGCTTTTGTATATCTCTAGGGTGTCCTTCTGGCAAATAATTGAGTCACATGCTTTAGCAATAATATGGTTTTGCTCCACTGATGAACACAGGGTAGTCCGTTCTTTGACAGACCACTCCTAGGGCATGTCGGAAAGTGGTCACAAAAAGCAGGTGGTCTTGCAAAGGAGGTTAAATAGCATGAAAGACAGCATGTGTGACATGACAAATGTGGCCTCAAACGGCAGGTGGTCCTTCACATGCTGGATCAGTCTCTCAAAGCAGGGACAACTGTATACATTATACTATTAACCCTTTCCCCCTCAAACCGGCTGGTGGTCAAATGTCGTCTGCTTCAGTGTTTTCAACTAATTTCAACAGTAATGACAAAGAATTTTGACTGAGAATTGTAGATGAACCCTATCAAGATCATATGCCCCCCTGTCAACAACTTTCCTTGGCATGAGTTGGGCACTTGAGGGCCCAACTCATGCCAAGGAAAGTTGTTGACTCAAGTGTCAATTCAAGGGGGAAAGGGTTAAGGTTGCTCATGCAGGCTATATCAACTTACAGATATGGATTAGTCGAGAGAAACTAGGCAATGATCCTGTGAAAGGTCACCTCTACTGCTTCAGAGAAGTGGCCAAATTTAGGGGTGGCCATTTAAGAGAAGCACAAATAATACAAATTACAGACTTAGCCAAGGTGGTCCCTTTGAAGGGGAATGTTTTAATATAATGAGGACTTTCTTTTTGTGGGGAAGGTGGTTGTCACAGCTTGTGTACTGAGGCCAGTTATGTCACTAAATAATGACATTAGACCAATCTCAGGTATAAATCATCAGTGTAAAACCTGTATTCACAGATCACTTCCACTAAACACCATGCCTTCGAATAATGCATTCACATTTAGATCCCTCCTGCATCTTTTAAATATTATTGACCCACCTAGCTGTGATTAACTGCCAGTCTCCTGAGACTGTTCCCATCAAATCTCTTACGTCATCTTTTCGATGTTGTCAAAATCTTTAATCAACTACATACAGACTACCTGCTCTGACAGGCCATGTTAGATTAATGTGTATCATATGGGTGGTTTCCATCAAACAGGTCAAGGTGTTGTAAGTGGTTTTTGCATTGCCTGGCAAGTCATATTTTACATGTAAAAACCCTGTCTTGAGAGACCACTGCCACAAAAGACCACTGGTGCCGAGATACTGCAATCATCATACCCCTGGGGCTTATCTTTCTTCACTAAACCTCTAGATATGTAGAAAGGTGTTCCCTCAATTTTAAAGCTGATCAGACCAAATATTCAGGAGGGGGGGGCGGGGCGAGGGTACGCTACTGAGACTCCCTGGGTAAGGAGAAAACTCTTGCATTATGGGCATTTACAAAGCACAAGAATGGCCTTTCCTGAACTTAAATGAGGGCTGCTTGCATTATCATTTTGTATGAAGTGCATGAAATCAACATTTTCCTCTAGTCAAATCGCTATTAGACTTACAAGACAAGGCCATAAGAGCTGTAAGGGTTTACTTACAATGCCTGGCTTCCTGTGTACATGGACATGTTTGTATTGCAGCCATATGTTGCATAAAACGTTACATTTAAACATAATTTTGATACAATTTATATCATGCTACTGTAGCAGTTGCCTACAAAACTAGCCTCAAAAGAAGCCCTGCCTATGACAATAACCCCATACACATACTTTGTTGAGGCCCCTTCATGGATATCAAAGACAAGAACCTGACTGTCAATGCATGTACATGTATATATAATTTTATCATTCACCAAAGAAGATAATTCTACATTGATCTAGAGATTCATCATCTAGCCAACATCAGTGATATTTGATAAAATAAACATTTATTTGTAAAATCAAGTAATTCCAATTTGCCAACTAGCATTTTGTCTATGCTCACCAAAAATTGCACCAATATATATCCCTTGCCCCTTAAACTCGCCAAAAATGGTCAGTAGTCAAATATCTGACTCAATGTTTCTGACTATTTTCAACAGTAATGAAGAACTGTAGATGAGACCTATCAAGATAACATTACTCAGGTCAACAGCTTTCCTCGGCATGGGTTAGTGCCCAACGCATGCCAAGGAAAACTGCTGGCTCTGTAAATTCAAGGGGAAAGGGTTTATGTTCTGAACATGATGAAATTACTCTTTTTTTTACAGTCAAATGACACAGCATTAATGGACAAGCTGGAAACACAATCACACAAGGCAGTAACACATAACAATCCTGTCAGAGGAACCTACCCTTGTGACCACTCTACATCAAGTGGCCTCCTGTTTGATTTGAGGAACACATCAATGTAATAATTTGTTCATCAATGTTCTACTCTATATCAAAACTTAAAAGTCAATGATGTCAAATGCATCAATGATTTTTTTTCTCTCTACTTTCAGCCGAATTGTTGGTCTGACCAGTCAGACCATAAAGCTACAGCCCTAAAGATCATGTCTCTCAGGAGACGATGCCGACCAGGTTGCTGGTTCTGTCTCTAACCTCACGTTGCATCATCCCTGGTTTTTCTGTATATTTCTCCACATCATATGTTAACCCTTAAAGTGCTAATCACTGCGATAGATGTTTTTTCACTACCTTTAAACATATAATGGTTAAAAGATTCAAATTCCTCATGAAGATACCTTTCATTCAAATACCAGCAAGCCTAGTCTAAAGCAAAAAGTAGTCTTTGCACATATTGCACGCAAAGTGTCCCAGGATCTTTTACATCTTTTAATTTTACATTGCATTTATTCATTCATTTGAGCCCCTGCCTACATTTCCACCATCCTTCCCTCCCTCCACTATCCATCCATCAATCCATCCACCCATCCTTTATCTCTTAATTTATTCATTTTGGGCAGAACTCCATGGAAAACTCATCCTTTATTTTGGCTACTGATTCAGCCGGTCATGAGTGGTCACATACAGTGGGTAACTAATTAGTTCACAGACAACCATATGCGGTACTTAACTCTTTCAGTGCCAATCATGTCTAAAGTCCATCTACTAAAGTCAAACTAGTCTGAGTTATCATTATGATCTCAGATTCGTAATCCTTGTAAAAAGACCTTTCATTCAAGTACCAGCATGGCTATAGTTCCAGAGAAAAGCTGTTGACTCAGTCCAAAATTTGGCACTTAAAGAGTTAACTATTGTGGCCCAACACATGCATGCATGCACGCACACACACACACACACACACACACACTGGTAGGCTGTCACCTGTTGTAATACTTTTAAAATATGAATCACCTTTTAACAATGTTGTACTTATCTTCAACACACTCAGTTTTCAGGTCAGGTATTTTAACTTCATTACGTAATTCTCAAAAGTGTCTTTATCAAATTTGTACAGTGATGAAGAACTGTTACACATTGTTAACACAAAGACACGTAACATAAAGATGACTCAATTGTCTCCAGGTTGACAACTTAACCCTGTGCTGACTGACATTTGTTTTTTCTCTTTAATTCTTAATTTATTTATTTTTGTAAATTTCTCTGTTCATTCTGAGATGAAAGAATTTTAAATTTTATTGCTTTATAAAATTGTTTATTTTATCTTATTTAATTTGATTTTACTTTATATATGTATATATTTGCCTTGTTATGCTAATAAACAATGTCAGAGAATTTGGTAACTCAATTTTTTTGGCTGAGCATAAAGAATAAAGTGATGATGTACAGAGACCTACTTGCGCACACCAGCCATGTGCCAATGCATCTTATGTCATGATGGAGGACATGAGGGGGTTGGGATGGGGGTGGGGGGGTAGCAATCCTCCCATTGAATGATATCCATACACTGGTTAAAAATATTTTACAAAAGCTCCCCAAGGTACAATCCTACCATTTTACCAAACGTTATCTCATTATCTCAGAAAGTGTAAATTTTGCCTCAGATGACCCTAATTTGTGAGTAAAGTCCCTAAAGATAAATATTAACATGTGCAAGAGCCATTTTGCATCTGTTTTTCAGCCACATCTATTTCTTTTCAATAACAAATATCTCCAACCAACCAGTTTTATCCCCCTAGGACAGGAGAATATGATACAAAGCTTATGTTACATTAAATGTCATAACAAATTCTGGGGAAGTATATTCTCTGCTCTTGGATCTTTACTTGACCACAAAAACAGACTACAAACTCAGGGGGGTCTTATATCTTGATCACTCTTGCAATTTGAAAGCCAAAAAAAGTGCAGTCAAACCTTCTTCTAGTGGGAGACCCCTGCAGTGACATACACTGGCCTTGAGACAGCCCCCTTGGTCATGTCCACAATTGGTCACATCAAGCAGGCACTCTCTCCAGCAGGTCAAACAACATGGACAGGTGTCAGGCACCTAATAAAGGTGGTCTTCAAAGGCAGGTGGTCTCTCAAAAAAGGGGCTACTGTGTACCTGTTTTGAGATCCAGACACTGCACCTTGATTGGATATTTGTGTTATTTCCATATGTTATTTCACCTGTAATTAAAGATGACCCTCATCTGAGACCCATTATCTGTACACAGCTATGATACACATCTGGTGGCCAGATAGTGGTGGCATGGGGGGGGGGGATATGACTGCTATAAATAATGGGACATCACCAAAGATACACAGAGCCTGCTTTTTTTTCTGTAAAAAAAAAATATCAGAGGTAAGTTAAAAGTCCACTTTCTTGGATGTGAGACAAAATCTGTCACATCTACTCACTGTTGATACAGAGGATGGGATTATGGGTTAACAACTCTGTTAAATATAGTTATTTTTATATGCAATACCACAAATTTGGAGCCCAATGTGTTAATTAATGGCAGAGGTACACAATGTACATTGATAATGTAAACAAATATTATTCAAGATATCAATCTAAATGACATTTGCAAGATGGTGTTGTAACGTAGTAATGTGATTGTACAAAAACTTTGACCATTAATGCTTATTTAATATTGCAGTTAAAACTACATTGGAACCTTTCCTTGCGACCACCTGTCTAATGCAACTTACTCTCTATTGCAACCATTCTGATACCCAAGCAATTTCTTTTGTTTTTCACCTGTTTAATGCGACCACCAGTCTAATGCGACTGCAACCGTCATAATTGGCCATATTAGGTTAACTTACATTGCGTAATGTGACCTTCTTTTGTGTTGCGTAAGCGTCATTTTGACAGCATTTTCTGTCATTGTTTCATTCACCACTGGCAGTGCAAGTGTGAACATGGCATCAACTTCTAGTCTTAGTGCTTCTATTGCAGGCATCCATGTTTGTGTTTAAAAGACATAAAGTTAAATTTGATGTAAATGTATACATCTTTTATTTATAAACATGTCTAATTTGCCCATTTTTATTTTACGTTAACAATGACTTTGAATGTTTGCATTATTGAAATGCCATTTGAAGTAAATTCATATAATTTTTCTTTTAAATCAGAAAGTGCACAGAAAGTACTTACACCATCCTTATGTTATATTGGTCTTTGTCTGTGTTTGCTTTTTTTTTGTTGTTGTTGTTGTTGTTGTTGTTGTTGTTGTCAGTGTTGTTGCTGTGGTTTCCTCTCTCTCTCTCTCTCTCTCTCTCTCTCTCTCTCTCTCTCTCTCTCTCTCTCTCTCTCTCTCTCTCTCTCTCTCTCTCTCTCTCTCTCTCTCTCTCTCTCTCTCTCTCTCTCTCTCTCTCTCTCTCTCTCTCTCATATATATAGATAAATTTTAATTTTCTTTTTAAAATCAAGAAGATTAAATTACCCATGACATGTACCTTTGACATAACAAGTAGTTTCTTACTGGTTTATCAATCACCAGCTCAGCTAACAACACATGGGTGGAACAAAAGTAGTGAACTCTGCCATCCCCACCCCTAGGGGCCAGAAAAGTGCATCATTACACTGTGAGGGTCATTGCTTTTCCACTAAATTCAGGACTGTAGTTTAATGGAGCCTGGACTCGAAAATGTTCCTGTCATTATCACTATCATTATTATCCTAGAACCAAATTTGCTCCTTGTTTTGGCTGAATTTACATTATCTTTCTCCTCTTCTGTCGTAAGATTTATGCATCCAAAATGGCACTTAAGTACGCGTTCTTCCAGGAGGAACAATAAACATGATTCAGTGAGAGTTAGGTTCAAATTAGTTCATTATCGCAGCACTACAAGCTGCAAGTCTTATGCACTTAATACATAGCTTCATTATCCTGCTGCACAGCTAACTCTTCTGTCCGTTAACAGAATCATTCTGACCACGGAGACCTCGGGGTCAGCTCGTCAATGAGTGTCAAATTAAGCATTGCAGAGGGAATGCATTCTGGCGTTGTCCATCTTACAAATATTATTTCACCTACAGAAAAGTGCTATATTTTATACACAATATACTGTCTGTCTGCATTATTGTATTTACAGAAGAGAAGAAACCTTTTGGATTTTATTGCAAAGCTTGAAAGCCTACACTTGTTATGGCAGTAAAGGGCAAAGGTGCTTTTTATTTTTTTTTTTGCCTGCATGCAATATGTTTTATCACAGGAGTCAGGACTTTTGTCAGTGATCCAGAGGTAAACATTTATTTTAATCTTCCCTATATATCTTGAGTACACCTCATTCTTGCCTGCAAAAACAGACCTTGTCAGCATATGTATTTGCATTGCAATAACCACTGATTTTGGCCTGTTTTGCAGATGAATCAATTATGGCTGTAGAGTTCATATTTATGCACCAATAAGATGTATTCATTTACACACATGTACCTACATGTGATTTACCCATCAAAAATATCTCCTGTCCATCCCAGTCTTCTCCCTCAAATCCCTTTCCTTTCGTAAGACTATCATTTTCAGGCAGACAAAGTGGCATTTTTATTGACCTGTCCAGCACAAGCAACTCATCTTGCAGTGGACATACTCTGCAGACACACTTAAGTTAGGATGACAGCTATGCAGATAAAAAATGTTTGATCTCTGGCAAAGTTATGCCTTTATTGCAGCAATGTTTGTCTAATTTGTTTATACTGCAACAATATTTTTGCTTTTTTTTTTTTTTTATTTATTTATTTTTTTGTTGTTGTTGTTTTCTGGGGGTGTTTGTTGTTTTCTTTCTCTTTTTTTTTGTTTATAGGGCAAGATTGTTGCAACACTTGGTCTTATTTCTTTTAACTTAGTCATTTGTGACTAACTCTTCCTTGCCTGCCCCTTTACTGTATGCATGTCATCTGTTTAATTTCTCTATTACGATAACACAGAACGTGATGTTTCTGCTCTTATCTTCAAATTACATTGGACTTAATCATCAAGTGGAAATGGTCTGTTTCCAATATTTTGTAACAGAAACATTCTTCATTTTGCATTCTGCAGAAATAATTTGATAAATTTCCATTTGTCCACCAGCACTTTTCAACAGCCAATCTGAGAGAAGATAAAACAGAGTTGCTTACAAGCCACAGAGCAATGGATGTCATTTCTGACATGCCACATGAAGACACAAGCTGTCAATTACAATGCAGATTATCAGCAAATGATGACAAAGCTTTATACAAATATAGAATTATAATATCTACAATGTAGACACTGTTGAACATTAAGATGTCATGGTGTATGTGAAATGTCAACAAAAAATTATATTTATTGCAATTATATGATTGAACTTGTATTTTATGTTGCACAAGGGCCTCAGGACAAACAAAACTTTCATGTCAATACACACCACCAGGTGGCAGCACCAGTCTGCTGCAACCACTTCACCTTTCCTCACTGCTTCTGCCCAAAGCGGGTTACCTTTACATGACACTTGTCAATATACTTTATTTCTTTAATGAGGATGGGAAAAGTAGCCTCTGGCTAATTCAAATTCCTCTCATCACTTAGAAAGCTGAAACAAAATCTCACCAAATACAACATTTCCTATAAGACATATATAATAAACATCTTGACGCTAAGCTATAAAAGAGTGCTGTTAACCATGAGACAGATACTGAAGATCTTTTTTCAATTTACAAACTTATAACTCTAAAGGCTAGACTTATGATCAATCTTGAGCACAAAATCATTTATGCTGCATTGCTTGTGATTAACAAGCATGTATTTACATATGTACACACACACACACACACACACACACACACACACATATATATTGTTCAACCTTCATAAGAAAGCACAATTAACCTACAGTCAACTGACATACCCACAGTTTGAGCAAATGGAAAGACAAACAATAAAACATCCCATTCATTTGGCTGCGGAGCTGCTCTGGTCCATATAGCTCAACAAAGAAACCCCAGTATGTCTGAGCACATCTGTATCAGACACAACCAAATATGTTACTCTTGCATTTTTATTATTATTATTTTTTTTTCAGTGTGAGCAGTGGCACATGCCACTGTTGACACTGCATTCTGCACCAGGTCACTGTATGGGTGGACCGATTTACAACTGAAGCAGATAAAACAATCTGCTTGACGTATGCCTAATTACGTTAGCAACGTCAAATGTTGACACCTCCCGTTAAATACTAGAGACTCTTGATCACCAACAGTCCCTGATGATGCCCCACTAGAGGCAAAACCAGTCGGACTAATTTCTGTGAACTTTTTCGCTGTCAGACTCTTGCCTGGTCATTTCATTCTCTTGCAATATAGCCATAGATTAAGCACATAAAAAGACAAATTTATAGCAATATAACCCACTCATACGAGTTGCATGGCTGCTATGGTCCACATAGGTCAATTACGAAAAACCAGTATGTATGAGCACATCTAGACCAAATGCAACAAAACATGTTGCTCTTGCAAATATAGGAACTTCTATTTGTTTCCGAAGTGTAAGTCATATTTCCTAAATAATCATTGAGCTAGAAATCATCATCATCGCTGATCATGTCTTAAAATAAAATTTATTTCAAGAAGTATTAATGCCACTGCTGATATATCCATTAGTACACCTGCATCACGGACATACTTTTTACCATGGCCTAGCAACAGAATGAATTTTGGTGGGAAATTAATATGGATGGGGAGGGAGGGGGAGAGAGAGAGAGAGAGAGAGAGAGAGAGAGAGAGAGAGAGAGAGAGAGAGAGAGAGAGAGAGAGAGAGAGAGAGAGAGAGAGAGAGAGAGAGAGAGAGAGAGAGAGAGAGAGAGAGAGAGAGAGAGAGAGAGAGAGATTCAGTTATCTAGCAATGTCTTAGGAGAACAGAAGGTGTCATTATAATGATTTTTCACTGAATTATACTTGTGAAGACATTGAATATATCAAATTTAAATCCCTTTAATAGGCATAATTTAAACAGCTAGAGCTTCTTATATAATATCTACTAGATGCTTTCTTTCTTTCTTTCTCTTTCCTTCTCTCTCCCTCCCTCCCTCCCTCCCTCCCTCCCTCCCTCCCTCCCTTCCTTCCTTCCTTCCTTCTTTCTTTCTTTCTTTCTTTCTTTCTTTCTTTCTTTCTTTTTCTTCTTCCCATCAAATTTGTCCGGAGCTTTTCTCTGACACCGTGCAAGCTACACTGTTTCAACTTGGCATGGTAATACACCTAGTAGGGAAGTTGTCTCTCTGATTTGGAATAGTCATGATGTTCAAAATTATGCTAATTAGGGTCAATTAAAATTTTAAAAGCTCCCTATCTTCAAAACTATTATAGATAGATATAAAATTCAAAGTTCAGCACATAGGTTTGTGACATCTGCCAATCTAACGGACAGTAAACAAAAGTTGTAAAATTCTAAATTATGCTAATTAAGGCACTTTGAAAATTTAAATCTTGAATATCTTCAAAACTATAATAGATAGAGATGCCATTCTAAATTTAATATAAAGGTTTGTGATAGAGGTGCATCCAATGAACCATGAACAAAACTTGTAGGATTTGAATTTATGCAAATTAGATGATTACATACAATTTAAATTTTGAATATCTTCAAAAATGTTATAGATAGAGATGCGATTTTAACTTATGCATACAGGTTTCTGCTATAGGTGCATCCAATGAACCATGAACCAAAATTGTATGATTTGAATTTATGCAAATTAGGTGAATACACAAAATTCAAATCTTGAATATCTTCAAAATTATTACAGATAGAGAGATGCCATTCCAACTTTAACAAATAGGTTTGTGCATATGGGCTTTTACCTGGTACTGTCCTTTTTGTCCTTGAGTGACCTTGAAAGGTCAAATCAAGGTCACACACCTTGAAAATCTTTGTGTATGGAAAACGGTGCACTTTAGGGCCATAGTTACTATTAAACATGAATAGGAAATGATATACAGGCTTTCATGTGGTGCTGACTCTTTGACCTTGAGTGACCTTGAAAGGTCAAAGCAAGGCCACACAGCATTAGAATCTCTGTATATGGAAAACGGTGCACTTTGGGGCCATAGTTACTATTCAACATGAGTAGGAAATGACATATAAGCTTTCATCCGGTGTTGTCTTTTTTGATCTAGAGTGACCTTGAAAGGTCAAAGCTAGATATGTCTACTTATATCATTCTGCAACACTTTTCACCAACTTGGTCATAATGTTAACATGCCATTACACATTTGGAGCTTATGTCACAGCTGCATACATTGCACTGCAGTTTCTCCAGGCACCCAGACTGATTTGCTAACAAGCAAATCAAATTTTCTTGTCTTAAATATGGCTTCCGTCTTAACAACCCCCTGCTCCCATGGGGTATAAATGGTGGGTAGTTGGCTTGAGGCTCTGCCCTTTACCACAGGCTCGCTCTTTCCCACTGGGCACTGTCCCATGTGGCAGGTGTATTATTTCTCTCAGTGCCAATCATGTCTAAAGTTGTTCTACTAAAGTCAAACTAGTCTGAATTATCATTAGGATCTCAGATTTGTATTCCTCATAAAAAGACTTTTCATTCAAGTACCAGGATGCCTCTAGTTCCAGAGAAAAGCTGTTGAATCAGTCCAAATTTGGCACTTAAAGAGTTAACTCTATAATGTCCCTTTCTGGGAGGGCTGTACCAGTACAATGTGGTCATGTGTCTATTGCGGCAGGTATGGTCTCATTAGACAGGGACATGGTCTTATTAGACAGGGACATGGTCTCATTAGCCAGGGATGTGGTCTCATTAGCCAGAGGCATGGTCTCATTAGCCAGGGACATGGTCTCATTAGCCAGAGACATGGTCTCATTAGACAGGGACATGGTCTCATTAGCCAGGGACATGGTTTCATTAGCCAGGGACATGATCTCATTAGCCAGAGACATGGTCTCATTAGCCAGGGACATCGTATCATTAGCCAGGGACATGATCTCATTAGCCAGGGACATGGTCTCATTAGACAGGGACAGGGACCACTGGTATGAAAAATTAGCATGATGAGAAAAAAGGTCACCAAGTACATTGCAAAATGGAAACACAAGAAATGTCACAATTTCATCACAAAGTAAAATCATTCTTTATTTAACGCTGTCCTGGTCAGAATCAGACTGTACCAATGATAGTTTTCGTTGGTGCGGGTTGTGGGAGGATAGCTGTTGACCTGGGGTCTGCTATCATGGCAGACCTTGTCAATAATTCTTAACAAAAATGTTTCATATAAACATGGAATTTAAGTCAAAGCCTTAAGGTAGATAACAATTTGTATGCAGGAGTTTTTGAGTGATTTGAGCATGAAAGGTTTAAACATGCACATCATAAGTTTGGTACTAAGCAGGAAAAATTACCATAGCCATGGAAAACTTTTTTCAATCCTGAACACTTTATCCAACCTCTATTCAACCCATTCCTTACCACAATAATAAAGACCACAGGCATGTACTGGCTTTTGTATGTCCTGGTAAACTGACCTTCCAACCTCTTTTGTGCTGGCTGAAGCATGCTTGCCTGGCAATTAACTCATTCCATATCAGTCCTTGATTTTTCCATATATTTACTTAGATTTAAGACGACAATTGCATATTTAAATTCTTCATGAAAAAAGCTTTCGTTCAAGTACCAACATGCCTATAGTCTTAAGTCAGTGCCAGAACCACTGACCAAGGCCTGTGACCATAGTATGGAATGAGTTAAAAGACCTGACTTCAGCAATATGCAAGTTTGTATTTTAATGAAAGCTCATTTTATGATGAATTTTAAATCTTTCAGTACTAACTGCACCTAAAGTCAAACTATTTAAAGTGAAATGCTCTTAATTACAATAAGGATGCTAGATTCATGTCCCTTGTAAAAAGACATCTCATCTCATCTACTAGAAGTAGTATGTCTGTACTTAACATAGAATATAATAGTCCAGGTCACCAGCTTTCTGTGGTATGCTTTGGATGCATTGCACACTGTGCCCAAAGCATGCTAAGGAAAGCTGTTGACTCAGTCCAAATGTAGCACTGAAAGAGTTAACATTAACCCTCCTTTAATAGGGAAGGTCGCAATTAACAATTGTATGTGTATCTGGCTCAATACACAATGCAATACACAAACTTCTTGTGGGCTAGAGGTGTGTATTCCAATAAGATTCTATGTTAAAGTAACATTTAATAGTAAACATTGAATAGTTTTGCAGTAAAAGTTTTCAAATTTACAAGGGTATTCCAACTTTTTACAACCATTTAGCACAAAAAATGGTCTTTCTGAGTAGAGTAGGTGCAGATTGCAATGGAAACTAATGGAAATACACATACCTAGCCCGCCTTCCTACAGAGCCCTCTACTGAGAACCCACATGAACCAGTGATCTTGACCTTACCTATTCCAGGTAAATTTTTGAAGAAATACATCATTTCAGTGTCTAAGTTTGCCCATATTCAAATGAAAAAGCCACAATGTATTCCATAAGCGACACCTAGACTAAAATATAGTGCAAGAAGCTGTATATTAGGCTGAGCTCCATGTGAGGTTGAGGTTGAGGTTTCATTTACATATTACAGCACAGACTCATAACAATGACACCATCTGCTCCCTTCAAAATGTGTCAGGTATCAGAAAATGTGACATAAATGAATTAAATAACAAAGGCAAAGTCCCCGAAAGCATGTGGTGTTAAGTGTGTATGTCAGGCATTTGACTGTGGCAATTATGAGGTTTGACTGTACTGTGGTGATCCCCTCTCGTAAAACTGTTGGGAAAGTGGTCACACCGGGCGGCGTTTCTGCAGTTGGGTTACATGATACAACTTGCAATGCTGCCTATATAAGGACATGGCCTGTGGTGTGTGTGGCCTTTGGTGAGGTGGAGGCTAGTAAGTTGGGACCACTGTATATAGAAAACATCCATTTTGTTGCGCAGTGCAAAAAATTATGAAAACATACCTGTCAACTCGCCCACTTTTGGCAAGTCTCCTGAACTGGAAACTTGAAAAGTTAAAATGAGGTCATTTTGAGGAAAAATGGTCCATGCATTTTCTTTGTTTTCATACACTTTTCACCTGGATACTGGAATAAAAACATTTGGGGTTGACAGATAGGTCAAAATGGCCAATTTGAATGTTGGAATGGAAGAATGCACTGGTTGCCCTCACTACCTTTTGACCCTTTCTCCCTTGAATTACAGCCCAGTTTAACCCTTCCCCCCTTAAACTGGCCAAAACTGGCTGGTGGTCAAATGTCGTCTGCTTCGGTGTTTCCAACTAATTTCAACAGTAATGAAAAACAACTTCGACTGAGAATTGTAGATGAGCCCTATCAAGATCACATGCCCCAGGTCAACAACTTTCCTTGGCATGAGTTGGGCACTTCATATGTGTCCAACTCATGCCAAGTAAAGCTGTTGACTCAACTGTCAATTGAAAGGGGAAAAGGTTAAAACTGAGTCAACAGCTTTCCTGGGCATTTGTTGGGCACTCAGTGCCAAGGAATCTGTTGATCTGAGACATGCTATTTTTACAGGTCTCATCTACAATTTTTATCAAAATTGTTTTTCATTACTGTCAAATTTAGTCAATTCATTGAAACAGATGACATTTGACAACTAGCCGGTTATGGCCGGTGTAAGGGGGAACACAGTCATGGCCACCGTCCTACATTTCTGTTAGACTCTGCTCCTCCAAACTGACAATACTCAAAAAGAAGTAACTTTAATTTGGGCTACATCTTTGAGGGTAATTGTTAGGGAAGTGATTGCATAACCCTCTCATACAAGACCAGGACACAGGCATCACACAATGACTGGCTTCATTATCCAGAGAACACTGACCTTCTAAAAGGGGATGACTACTGACCAGGTGGGCCTCATGAGAGGGGGACCACAGTATGCATTAATTTACCTTTAGATTAAGGAAAACACAGACTTAATGACTTGTCCTTTGCTGTTTTGGGGCCACACTATGCTATGGTATGAGTGAAAAGGAATGAAATAAAATAAACAACAAACTGTTGCAAAGCTGCAGGAGTCAGGCCAGGGCATCCTATCCTGATTAACTCATTTAACTCTTTCAGTGGCATGCACAAGTAAAGTTGATCTACTTAAGTCAAACTGGTCTGAATTATCATTAGGGTCCCAGATTCGTATTCCTCGTGAAAAAAAAACTTTCATTCAAGTACCAGTATGCCTATAGTTCCAGACAGAATATCCCAGGTCAACAACTTTTCTCGGCATACATTGGGCATATTGCATCCAATGCATGCTGAGAAAAGCTGTTGACTCAGTCCGAAATTTGGCACTGAAAGAGTTAAACTCTCATGTTTTCTATCATTGAGAAATTTGAGTCATTATATATTGAAGCTGATGATAATGATATCCCGCTGCTGTTGGCTGCTTTGGGTGAGAGAGGGTTCAATGGAAAAAAGTGCTTTGACTCATTCCACTCCAGGGTGGTGAGAGCTTTGCTCGTTTGCCCTACACCTGCTACAGATTTTTTTTGGCTTAAATTCCATGAATGTTTACATTTGTGTTTCTTCTTTCCTTTTATTTTTTACGGAAAGAGTTTGTTTCTTTAAGGTTCTTAAGTCCACTGCAAAAGTGTAGTGCAGCCTGACCATGACCCAGGTGAGCAGTCTCCAAATACCTGGTTTCCCTTTCACATCTATTGTACCTGTGACTGCTGGCCCATTGAATTTTGGCCCGGCTCAGTTGAATTAATGTCCTTTACAGACAGCAGGTGGAGCCGACCTTGGAAGCATCACTGCAGACAGAGTTGTTGTTTTGTAGGCCATTTGTAAATTAACTCTTTCAGCACAATCTTTTGACTGAGTCAAGAGCTTCTCTTGACAGGCTTTAGGTGTGATGTGCCCTAAGTGAACCGCAGAAAGCTGATACTGGGACCATTGCTATGGTCTCTCCTTTCTCATGGTAACTGTTGTCAAGCTGTTACCGGGACAACTGTTATGGTGTCTCTTTTCTCATGGTAACTGTTGTCAAGCTGTTACTAGGACCACTCTTATGGTCTCTCCTTTCTCATGATAACTGTTGTCAAGCTGTTACTGGGACCACTGTTATGGTCTCTCCTTTCTCACGGTAACTGCTGTCAAGCTGTTACCGGGACCACTGTTATGGTCTCTCCTTTCTCATGGTAACTGCTGTCAAGCTGTTACCGGGACCACTGTTATGGTCTCTCCTTTCTCACGGTAACTGCTGTCAAGCTGTTACCGGGACCACTGTTATGGTCTCTCCTTTCTCATGGTAACTGCTGTCAAGCTGTTACCGGGACCACTGTTATGGTCTCTCCTTTCTCATGGTAACTGCTGTCAAGCTGTTACCGAGACCACTGTTATGGTCTCTCCTTTCTCATGGTAACTGTTGTCAAGCTGTTGACCTGGACCATTTTTATGGTAACTGCTGTAGTGCTGGTACTTGAATGAAATGTCAGTTTATAAAGAATACTGTAAATACACTAAAACCTCCTATACTGAACACCCTTGGGACCGGAAAAAAGTGTTCAGTATAGGGAGGTTTGCTTACACTGGAAGTATATATTTTGGACCAAGAAATGGTGTTCAGTAGGAATCAGGACTCAGGACTTAGGATAACTTGATATGATCAACATACATGATTACATTATTTTCAATGGACATGACATATTTGTGTACAATTGTATGATTGATCAGGGAGACCTTCATTAAGACAGTATTTTGTCACTATCATGAAGGCCACCCTAATTTGATACTTGAACAATACTGCAATGATGCCAAAATAAATTCAGTATAGAGAGGTGTTCAGTATATGGAGGTGTTCGGTTAGAGAGGTTTTACTGTAGCTTTTATTTCATTGTATTTTTATTCCCTAATTTCACTGATGGCACAAAATGGTGAAAATAAAAATACAGCAAAATAGTACTTTATATTGATTTGATAGGAATTATGTTCAAAATAGTGAAATTAAAAATTCAGTGAAATGCCTGAAATGTAAAAACCATGAAAATTTATAGACACAAAAATAAGTCCATTTACAGTATGAATCTAGTATCATTATGTCAATTCATCAATTTAGAGTACATCAACTACTGTGGAAATTGGCAATGACAGAGATCTAAGATAACTCATTCGACCCTAATGACGCTTTTTCCTGCTAATATCTACACATCGTCTGCTAATTGTATTTTACTAATTTAGGGATTATTTTTCAAAATTTTGGATGAAACTTGCATGGAAGATCATTCAAAATTATATGCCCATGGTCAACAGCTTTCCTTGACAGACTCTGCACGCATTGCACACAGAGCGTGCCAAGGAAAGCTGTTGACTCGGTCTTCTATCAGGGTGTACTGCTGCCTCAACCTCAATCAAAGAGTCTAGGATGTGACTCGCCAGGCAATATTGAAACCACTGACTTTAGAAAAGGTAAGTTGGGGAACTTGAATGGACAAGCCCTTAACCCTTGCTGGCTCAAATCGCCCTCAAAAAGGACCCGAATGTAAATTGGCATCCGCTTTAATGAGTTTGCTTAAGTTTCTTATTACCAGAAGCATTTTCGCTGAGATTTCCATACAAGATTCACTATGATGGTATGCCCCAGGCCAATAGTTTTCTTTGGTGCAGTCCAAGGAAAACTACTGAATCGGTTGTATTCTGACCAGAACAGAGTTAAAGTAAATATTCTATTTGTGTCTTTTTGCCCAGAACCACTTCCTAGTAGTCATTACCCTATTCCGCAGTCCAAACTCTTTACTCTCCATAAGCTAACCTGTCCCTGTCTAACCTATATACATATGGAATTACTATTGTCCATATTGCACACGTTCCTCTGTAAAATTTTGACATAGGCTGTATCAGCCCAAATAAATTAAAGGGTCTTCAGCAGGTTACTACTCAACATATTTCGGAGCCTATTACCCATACATGTCTCTCTGAGTAGCGGCCCCTTGTCTAAGCTAAATATTCAGCAAAGACAACCCACATAATAATGAATAAATATGAACGTGGCAAATGATGAATTAGCTAAATACGTGAAGTTTTGCTTATAAATGCAGAGCTTCATTATGAAAGAAGAATACCTGTCAAACAAACCATAATTACTAAATTTGTATAGTACAGGTTCAGATAAGAAAAACTTGACTTGCCCCTGAACCAATATGTACCCTTTCTAGCTGGATATCTTATTCTTATTTATTACAACACAAGGCAAAAAGCACTGATTTGGATAAGGCAAGTTGGAACTCAAATGAAAGCTCTTAAAGTGGAGAACCTGAGCATGTACTTCTTATTGAATTGCACATGAATGGGGATTAAAATGTATGACACTGAAATTGATGGAGTTAATGAGCAGAGTACTTGACTGACAAACACTCATCATGCAGACTCCAGATTATTGTAATTCGGATGTTTTATGACCTATCAAACCACCACTGACAACCACATCTGTAACAGCCCCTTCATGATAGGTGTACAATGTCCTCAAAACTCAAGTACTGACTTTAGATAGCTGGAGTTCTCCCCACTAATAACAACACTCCAACTGTAATTAAAAAAGTAGCCCCATTTGTCGGCTGTTTTTTTATGTGGGGGTGGGGGTGAGGGAGCACACATGAGGTATAATGGCACACTTCTGTATGACAAGGTGACCCGCGGTGGGCGGTACTTTTCTCAAGGGCCTCATTAGAGCCACACCACTGTACACCTGTATACATCTGCTGGCGCTTATCAACCCTTGTACTTTTATCATAAGCTTCACTCTGACCATTATCATAAATGTCCAAAGAAACATAGATAAAGTAAAGCGGTAAATATGCATATAAACAACTAAATGCAGTTTTTCGCCCATGGGCGAAAACCATTACGCACCCCCCCACACACATACACATCTGTCAACACAGTGACGCAAATTTGCAGTGTTCTACAAACTCCCTCAAATGGCCAGTCACTCTAAGTCAAAATGATGCAGACCAATTGAAACTCCACAGGTACTTTCCTATAGTAGGAATAGTATTGTAGGAAAGGACCTATGGGTCTTTAATTGTAATTTACCTCTTTCAGTGCCAACTGCAACTGAAGTCAAACTGCTTAACTCATTCCACCCTGATAGAAGACTGAGTCAACAGCTTTCCTTGGCGCGCTCTGGGCGCATTGCGCCCAGAGCGCGCCAAGGAAAGCTGTTGACCATGGGCATATAATTTGGAATGATCTTCCATGCAAGTTTCATCCAAAATATTGAAAAATAATCCCTAAATTAGTAAAATACAATTAGCAGACGACATTTAGATATTAGCGGGAAAAAGCATCATCAGGGTGGAATGAGTTAAAGCAGACTGCTCTGAATCATAATAAGGATGTTAGATGTATATTCCTTGTGTAAAGATCATTCATGCAAGTACCAGCATGCCTGCAGTTATATAAAATGTAACAGTACGTGTCAACAGATTTCCTCGGCATGCTATTGCTCCCAAAGCATGGCAAGGAAATCTGTTGACTGATTCCAAAATGTGGCATGGAAAGAATTTATAGTAACCATGGGCCTGCAGGATTCACCATTAAGAGAATATTAGCCAATACATCAAATCTGCTGACAGCAAAAAAAAAAAAAAGAAAGAAAGAAAAAAAATTGAAGAAGCATGACAATAAATCAGAATATCCTTGGCCTGTCGATCATGTGCACCAAAAATCAAGGAAAATGGTGGCTAGGTAGGACACCCGAAATGTAAACTTGTTTTACCTGGTTGTATCACCTTGACCTGGGTACTTGACCTAAGGACCTAATTTTGTTATAGGACACATCTTTAGGCCAAGATGTGTGTGTGTGTGTGTGTGTGTGTGTGTGTGTGTGTGTGTGTGTGTGTGTGTGTGTGTGTGTGTGTGTGTGTGTGTGTGTGTGTGTGTGAAAGTTCTTGAAAGCAAGTTAAAGATTAAAGGAATTAAGCCCAAATATGTATTTTATAAGGATATATTATTATTACTATGACCCAGATACCTGACCTATTCCCCTACTTTTTATGCACGAAATGCCCCTGTGACCAGAAACACATGTGTGTAAGGTTTCATGATTCTGAGTCAAAGGACAATAGAGTTACAAGAGTTTGCAAGAGGGATTTATGAAGGGCACGGCCCCGTTTCCCAAATGTATTTTTGGCAATAAATATGTTTAAGCCAATAGAGTTACAGCACGGACATGAAGTGTATTTCAGTTTTACGTTATTGTATTACTGTGAGCCAACTTGACCTGGTGACCTACTTATGTTAAATGATAAATCTTTAGGTCAACTATATACGTGTGTGTGAAGTTTGACAAAACTAAGTTAAATATTGAAGGATTTACAGTGCAGAAACTATTTTACAAGGGTATATTGGTGTGACCCAATAATTGATATTGTGGCCTACTTTTTAGGCATAACATATCCTTGTGCTAAGATACACATTTGTATAAAGTCTCACGATTGTAAGTCAAAGGAAAATATAGTTAGAGCCCTGACATGAAGTGTATTGACCAATATTTCAGTTTGACCTCCAATTTGACCATTCAAGTTTTCTCAAGGTCCAGATTAACTACACCACATGAAAGCCCATAGATACTTCCCTATTAATGTATGCTAGTAACTGTGGGCCTATGATCCATCATTATTCAGATATACGCCAAGATATCAGTTTTACCTGAAGTTTGACCTTTAGGGTCAAAATTAACAACACCAAATGAAAGGCCATAGGTACTTTCCTATTAATGTTTAATAGTAACTATGGACCTAGAATCCACCATTAAGAACATATAAGCCAACATGTCAAATATGCTGAGTCAGCAAATAGCAGAAAAGAATTTTTTTTAAATCATGAAAAATCTAAAATCACTGCAGCATGTCAAAAGTTAAATGAGAAGAATTTCCCAGACCTGTAGATTATGTGCACCAAAAACAACACAGAAAAATATTAATAGGTTGGAGAGCTATTGTCAGGATAAGATTTATGGAAGTAGAGATGGTGTGTATCGTCAATTTACTATACACTTATCAGTATATGCATCCCATTACAGGTGGATGTATAATAAAGTGTGTGATCATACAATGCATGACATAGGACATGTAAATACATGATCACACTATGTCAAGGTATTCATTTACGTAGAAGCAATTTTATCGAGGCCCTAAACGAGATACTGCACCAAGTAGAATAAACAAGTCCCTCTCTGTCTGTACAAACTTCACATAATTAAAAGAACATTTTGTTTTTAAAGCGAAAACAGAAAGAGTCCACACATGAATAAAAGTGAAACAAGAACAAAACAAAAGAGACAATACCTCCTCCAAACACAGCTGTAAGAATGAAGGCGTACAAGCTATTTTGGTATCACTTCGCATTCATTTACATGTATTCACAAAATTTCATGTCTGTAGTCATGGTTAAATATTAAGCTGAGAACCACTATCAAACATACATGTCCAAACTCAAACTCAAACTCAAACTCAAAACTCATTTATTTTAGCCAATCAATACAATGACGATTTCAATATTGAGATATATGTACATAATGATAAAAAAATTGATGTGGTTAGGGGGACTCCTATTAAGACAAATACATGTCGCTCTCATAGGAGCCACCTTTAAGTCTTAAACATTTGAAACAATATAGATGGCAGTTACTTTAACAATAAATGTCGAAATATACTTCAAGATATAATACAGTTTACACACACAACATGGGTGGGAAAATATAATTGTTAATTATTTTGACAAACATAGCAGTTATATATATTACAACTCTGTTCATAATTATTCAAAAAAAAAATATTTTTAATATACAAGGAAAACCCTTGTAAACTATGAGCATATATTTTCCTTAAAACATTCTTATCTGTTTGATTCACTGTGACTGGAATATCATAGTTTAAACTCTGTTTTGCAAATATTTTATTGACTCTATTAATAAAAAGGTTATCACAATGTCTGTTGTTATAGTTGTTTATTTCATTTATTGGGATGAATTGAAAAGAGAGTAATCTTATGGGTAGATCATTATGGATAAATTTATAATAGAATTTTAATTTAGCTGATGTAAAAATGTCTTGAATTTTTAAAAGTTTGAGAGCTTTCAAAATTGGTTCTGAATGGTCCAAGCATTCCAGGCTCTGAAATTTGTTCTGATAGTTACCCCCTGAAGACTCATTGTTGTCTTTTAGGCAGATATGGCAATTTTCAACAATTATCTGTTGAACATGAAAATACGAGTTATCCTATCAGTCCTGCATACTCTAAGATTATGTGGGAACTCTGCTGGTGCTGACTCCAAAAACAAATTCTTCAATGTTTTTGTATTTATATTTTAGAAGTAGGCACTGACAGGAATGGACGTGGAAAGTACCGAACTTGACTAATGGACTCCAGGTATTGATAATGTGGAGTCAATGACAAGAATAGACATGGAGAGTACAGAGCTTGGCTAATGGACTCCAGGTATTGATGATGTGGAGTCAATGACAGGAATAGACATGGAGAGTACAGAGCTTGGCTAATGGACTCCAGATATTGATGATGTGGCAGTGTTGCAGAAAATTTGACTTTTTGAGATAAATAGTGACACCATGATTCTGGAAGACGATATTAATATACACATTTCTTTACATGTATTCTCTTAAAGAAATAATACATTTCTTTGTGTGTATTTTATCATAGAAATGTGAGATTTCATGCTTTCATTTAAGAGTAGCCTTGATAAATCTTTCTTCATACATAATATAACAAAACTTCTGTTTCCATATTCCACATATAGCAATCAGCACCTCTCAATCAAACTTAATTAAATGTCATCCAATTAACCTCTATATCACTATTCACAGTGTAATTGATAGGTTTACTTGAGTTCTTCTCAGTAGCTGGATACACATCATTAGCGTGTGCACATGTATATGGGTATGGCTTCTGTGTACTCTCACCCCAGCATACTCGTCCAAAATGACATCTGATGTTCCCTCCATAGCAGTGTGACTGGGCGTCCATATTCTGTTGGCCCAGCAAGTAAACTGACATACTGCTGCCAATTACCCATGGTACCCAAGTTGATTATAGTGACACCTTTTTGGGGTCAGATACTTGCCGGTCATCTGACATTTCTGGTCATCTGACATTTCTGAAATCTTTTATACATCTGGGATCCAACCAATACCAAGTTCTTTTAAATTGTTGGTCAGTGGGTGTCAGTTGCAAGTTTCTGACAAATGAGTTCAAACATGTGACAAATGACTGAGCATCTGAAAAATGACTGTAAATATCTGACAAATGACTATAAGCATCTGAAAAAAGACGGGCATACGCTGTGTCAGTTGTATGCCATCTATGAACTAGTAATTTTTGCTTGTCATTAATGGAAGTTATGCTGACAAACTACTGACATATCACTGTCACCAGTTTGTCAGTTTTAATGAAGCCTGGAAAACCAGTGTTAGTTGTTTATTAAATATCTGACAACACATTGTGAGAGATAAAAACCATACTGACAATAGCTGCATTGGAAAACAACTGAACTGTAGCTGTCAGTTGTTATTCAGGTCTGACAAGAAGAAGACAAAGCACTGAATAGTTAATGAGTAATATCTAGCATTCTACTGACATACAATTGACAAGATATGTTGATTCTGTAAGGGAAATGTCAATTGCACATGGCAAATAACTAATTCACTTTTTAAATGTACATGTATGTATGTATATGCATATATATATATATATATATATATACATATATATACTAGACAACATGCCAAAGGTTGTAAGTTCGAGTCCTGCTTGTTCCGAACATAAAATATTTATCTATGTTTTTTATTGATTCTACACAGACACTGAAACAAAATCCACAATGAAACAGTTTTAACACGAGTGACAAGACATATTTTTAAGTTAATTTGTTGAATTGCCATTGCTTTAGGATGCCTGAACTGCAATATGTGAAAGTCAATACACCTGAAAATAAAATCAGTTTTTGAAACATAAACTTGTTAAAAGTGCCACATTTTTAATTGGGGGAAATTCAAAGCCATGAAAGCAAGGGTTACAGATAGCAGTGAAACTCAATCCATCGCCATGTTTTTGCTGGAAGTGAGGGGAAGCGAGTTCGAGCAGACCCCCTGTGGACACAACACCTGCGACTGTAATGCACACTTCAAAGGCACAAAAATTAGACTTAATTTTCTCCCTCTCACTGTCACTTACTACATGGGCACTTGATGACAAGTCTACCCGAAGGGGGCGGGGTTCAGGGCGACTGACCTCAAGCTAGTTAATTACATGTCATAGAAATCCCCAATCTGCATCGCCCTAGGTTTGTAATTACAATAAACGGGAAAGAAAAGATGAGCAAATGGCCCAACACATGTTTGGTGATATCTGCCGAGTAGCTCTTCAGCGATTGTTGGGATGAAAATCCATATCACACAATGACTATCATATGTATGTTTGGAAGGCCAGGACACCCTAGAGATTTATGTAGGTGATACTTCAAGTCATGCGTAAAGCAAATATTATTTTACAGCACACTGCAATTTCTATCGTCCAATGTACACCACATGTATTACTATTTGTGGGGTTACTCTTTGTTTTGTGTAATTTCAAACAAACAAAAAGTGAACATAATTACAGTAATATTCTTTGTATAACACTACTTGAGCAGTTGGCCAGATTTTTCGGCAATACATTTAATCCTTCTTGATTAACTGTGAAATATAAAATGATCCACAAAAAAGCAAACATCTCCCTATATGCTACCAACCAAAAATGTTTACATGTGGTGAATCAATGATCTAACAGGACAGACAATGTCTGTGGGCAATAAATTCACATGGGACAAAATAGACAGTCTGAAAAAGTGCTGATTTAAGATTGAGTCAACAGCTTTCCTGGGGACACATTGCGCGCAAAGTGTCCCGAGGAAAGCTGTTGACTAAGACTTCTTTTTGCTTCAGACAAGGCTTGCTGGTATTTGAGTGAAAGGTATCTTCATGAGGAATTTGACTCTTTTAACTATTATATGTTTAATGGTAATTAGAAAGCAACTATAGCAGTGATTAGCACTTTAAGGGTTAAAAGCACTCACCTTCTTATGCAAGACAAAAAGCGTTTACACTTCTATTTACGTGTTGCAAAAAGGCACCAATAGAGTCTTATTTGTCACCCAAACATGTACGAGTCTCATACACTACACAAAAACTCTAAAATGTATTATTTCATGTGCTGCCTGAAACCTCTGCCATAATTTCACGGGCCACCCAAAGACACTCATCATTATTTTCATTTCAAAGGTCCTTGCTCATTTCAGAAGCCAGTCAAATACTCTTGATCATTTAAAAGACCAGTCAAAAGGCACACATCATTTTATAGCTGAGACAAAAGGCACTCATCACTTCATAAGCCAGACAAAGCACTTTGATCATTTTATACACAAGTCATTACACAACTTACCAGTCAGAGGCCCTTGATCATTTCAAGGGCCGGTCAAACAGCACTTATCATTTCATTATGAGACAAAAAGGCACCCACTTTTTCATAAACCATCTAAAAGGTGTTCCCAGTTTCACAGGTCAGACAAGAAGGCAATCACTTACGGTAGATGTAACTATTTTCAAAATGCATAAATTGCATGGGTTTTTTTCAAAACATGCATTTAACTCAAATTTTAATTCTGTTATCTTGGCCATAATTTGTTTTAAACATAACTACTATTTTACAGTGTTTTCATTTCATGATTTTGTGCCATTAGTGAAATCAGCAGAAATTAAAACATGGCAAAATACTATGAATTCACAGCAAGTCTGAGACTGAAACTACATGTATTTATTTGGTCTGGACATACACAGCACAATTTATTCATCAGCATATGCACACATCTATCTCGTAAAATAGATTTGTACATCATAAAAATAGTCCAATAACTGCGGAAATAATAATAATAGTTTTGGCAACTCACATTGAGACTATTTATAGTTAGTCAATGTCTAGTGGGCCACCTTAAAAGTTCTTCATTACACAGATGGCACTTTACAACAGATCACAATATGCTTATTTCATTGGAAACTTACAGCAATTTGAAATGTTACAGGTTGACTCACAAAAGGAAGGGCAAGGGGTTTTCTGTACTGCTGTACTGGGCATTTTTATTTGCTGTACTTATGTACTGGAAGCCCTTTTAATTTCCATACTTCGTACTGACAAGTATTTGTACAGTTTCATATGTTCCATACATTGTAATAGGGCAAAATTATTAGTTATACCAGCGTACCAGGGACCTTCTTTACCCCTCTCCCTCCCCTAAAAAATGGTCCCTGTGTTAACAGGTAGCTCTCATGACAGATCGACTGCCTTGAAAGCCCACCTTTTCAAGATACTATGAGTACTGTTTTTAATGTTACCTGTGCCCACCATTAGAGTCATCTTTCTTAAGAGACCACCATTTGGTTAATCATGTAGTCTTCCAAGGCAGGGTTCACTGTACCTTTTTACACATGAGAAACCTATCAAGGAATGTTTATGTGCATTCGTTTTGTCAATTACTTCTGACTGAGTATTTCTCACCTGCAATTGGGGAGTATTTTATGGCAAATACACAAATGGCATGTTTAACATCAGTTGAGTTCAATTTCTCAAAACCCTGAGAAGGACTACATGAAGACGTGTACATTATAAAAATTAATGGTATATAAAAAATAAACCTGGCTAGAAAAAGCCAGGCACATGTTGAGAATCTGTGTCACAATATGATCAACTCCCAGCATAAAACTGCTGAGGTGTCTACATTGTCAATCAATATGAAAAATATTTTATATTTTAACACTTTAAATCTATAATAATGTTTTTGAAAAAAAATGGAGGTATAAAGTGACTGCACTGGAATGGGAAGGAGAATTTACCATCCACTTCATTTGAATAACATAGATTACACTTTTGTTCATGCTTTCTGATATTATCATGATATTTGATCTCCAGTGGCAGATGTTCCCAATTTCCTTTTAAAACAAACAAACAAATAAGCAAAGAAAGAAAGAAAGAGAAAGAAAGAGAAAGAAAGAAAGAAAGAAAGAAAGAAAGAAAGAAAGAAAGAAAGAAAGAAAGAAAGAAAGAAAGAAAGAAAGAAAGAAAGAAAGAAAGAAAGAAAGAAAGAAAGAACAATATGTCTGGGTTGGCACCTAGACTGAATAAATAAAGAATTCGCAAAAACAATATGTCTGGGTTGGCACCCTGACATAATGAGGCAGAGGAAGCCATGGTTATCCTAATCAGCTAGTGCTGCCATGTTTTCCAGGACCAGAGCCAAGGCAATTAAGGAGTCCACCACACACTCTCTCAGAGCTGTGGTGGGCCCCTGGTCCTGGATATATCTCCCTATGCTTATCACTTGTACTCCCCCCTCCCCCCCCCATGGGAAAAAAATATTGTTGAAAACTGCAATCTTATATGAAGATACAGTGGTACCTCTTTTGAGAGACTGCCCCTACGACAGGTCAAAATGCAGTCTCTCAAAACAGGTGGTCTTTCATTAGAGGTACAACAACATGGAAAAGATAGCGCAGTGTTCTGAGAGAGCGGTCTTAAAAAGATATGCGGTCTCTCATTAGAGAGGTCTCTCAAGAGAGGTACCACTGTAATGCAAACCAATTGTCAACCCAGCACAGACAATGTGGGCAGCCATGCCTGCCTCACTGTCTCAATTATTTTGGCAAATTTACACCTTCTATAGTTTGCTGATTATGTACAGGTGGGGTCAGCACTCTGAAGTAAAATGGCTGCATCTAGTGAAGACCAGATTTGCTTCCATATATTCATGCAATGGAAACTGGGTAACAATGCAACAGAAACTCACGAACAGTTGCAAGGTGTTGTGGGGGACTGTTATCCTTCATACTGTACAGTTGCTCAGTGATGCCATGATTTTAAGGATGGCAAAACAATGCTTTTGGGCAAGCATCACTCCGACAGGCCAAATGAAGCCTTGGTCGAGGTTTATATTGCATGTATCAAGAGTCTAATACAGAATGACGCCTGTTTGACCATACGTAATATAAATACAATGACTGCCTTGACTCATGGCACTGTGAAAAGGATACTATAGGATCATTTAAAATACAGAAAAATATCTGCAAGATGGGTCCCCAATCTGCTTACAGATGAACAAAAAGCAAAGAGGGTTCAGTTGGCAAAAGAACTTTTGTCTATGTTTGGTCCAGGTGGCACCAAAAGCCTGACAGACATAGTTACTGGAGATGAGTCATGGTTTTACTTGTACCAAATTGCAAAGAAGTGCTCCAATATGGTATGGGTTGGTGAAGATGAGGCCAGACCGTCTGTTTGTAGGGCTTCTTTTCGATCCAAGAAGCATATGTTCACTATATTTTTCAATTAACAAGGCCCACTGGCAGTAGATGTTATGCTTGAAGGCTTACTGGCCAGTACTAACTACCACATGTCAGCAGTGTTGTGCCAGTAATAAGTACTACATGTCAGTAGTGCTGCACCAATACTAAGTACTACATCTTAGTGCTGCACCAGTACTAAGTACTACATGTCAGCAGTGCAGCACCAGTACTAAATATTATATGTCAGCAGTGCTGTGCCAGTACTAAGTGCTAAGTGTCAGTAGTGCTGCACCAGTACTAAGTACTACATGTCAGCAGTGCTTTGCCAGTACTAAGTATTACATGTCAGCAGTGCTGTTCCAGTACTAAGTACTGCATGTGAGCAGTGCTGTGCCAGTACTAAGTATTACATGTCAGTAGTGCTGCACCTGCACTAAGTACTACATGTGAGCAGTGCTGTGCCAGTACTAAGTACTACATGTGAGCAATGATATGCCAGTACTAAGTATAACATGTCAGTAGTGCTGCACCCATACTAACTACTACATGTCAGCAGTGCTGTGCCAGTACTAAGTAGTATTACATCACAGCAGTGCTGCCCAAGGTAGTGACTGAGATCAGAACAAAGGCCAAAGGTTGAAACCTCGGGAACACTACTTTCGCATCATAATGCAAGCTCTCATAAAACAAAAGGCTGTACAGGACTGACTACCTACGATAGCTGTGTATCACTTCTCTTGACCACCCACCCTACTCCCCTCACCTTGCACCCTTGGACTTTTGGCTGTCTCCCAAGACCAAGGATAGTCTGGCTAATATGAAACTTTCATGCACACAAGACTTGTCCAAAGAGGTCAATTCAGAGCTGAGAGGTATGGGGGCTCCCAAGTATCGCCATGCAGTGGATATGTGGCTACGGAGGGTGAGACATTGCATAGACCTTGGAGGAGATTGTGTTGAAGGCCATATATCATAATTTAAACCCATCATTCACAGACTTTAGGAATGGTGAAACAGTTGTCCACACTTTTGGTACAACCCTCGTAATTGAACCAATGAGAAAAAAAGGGATAGATGTGTAAAGCTAAAGGGGATCCAGAAGCATACAAAAAACTACGAAATAAAGCAGTCTCATTTATATGCAAATATAAGAAAGAACACTTCTCAAAAGTTGTGCAAAGGAATGTAAGAAATCCAAAAGTTTTATGGCAACATTTAAAAATTTAACTGGTTAAAATGCAAAAGTTTTTGGTCCTACAGCCCTCAAAGATGGTGATGCTATGATAACTGATGCCACACTTACGGTAGATCACTTGAACAAGTACTATACCACAGTGGTTGATAAATTGAAAGATAATAAGCTGAATTCACACGATCAGAAGGAAAATAATTACAGTTAATTGAAAGACTATATCAAAATGAATCACAGAAGGGGTAAGTTTTGAAATACCACCAATGATAGAGGCCGACGTCCTGTCAATCATTCAAAAATTAAATCCCAAGAAGGCTAATGGTTTAGATGGAATAGATGTTAAGTTTTTGAAAATGGTTGATGTTAGTCTGTCACTCCCACTTGTAAAAATTTTTAATCTGCAGACAGGTATTTTTCCATCAGAATGGAAATGTGCAAGAGTGACACCAATACATAAAGAGGGGACCACATATGAGGTCAACAATTACAGGCCTATCTCTGTATTGAGCTTTTTATCAAAAATATTAGAAAAGCATATACACTCACATATGTACTCCTTTTTGACACTTTTGGTCTGTTTAGTTCTTGTCAGTCAGGTTTTCTTGCATGTATATATATACACAGTGGTACATGCTGTATGCAACCACTGCCGTGAGCAGCCACATTGCTTTTTGTGGCCACCTTGATGGGACACAAGAATCAGTTTCTTTGTAAAACTACCTACAATGACAGGTCACCTGCTGTATGTGGCCACTTTTTCTTGGCAGAAGGGGTGGCCACATACAGCAGGTACCACTGTATATATTATATTTATGAGCTGTTCTTCGGCTTCAAATTCATGGGCATGCATATATACAGTTAAGCCCTCGTTAAACTTAACAGTCACCAAATACATCAACCTTTTGCAACCTTTTTTCCAACCATTTGAGTGAAAGGCAAACCTTTTTCATATATTTTCCAAACAATTTCCAAACCATTTCCTTTTAGTGCACTAAAACCCTTTTAAACACTTTTAAACATTTCTCTTATGGTTGACAACCACTTCACACACTTTCTCAACCTTATTAATGAAAATGTTGAAATGGTTTGCAACCGTTTCAACCATTTGAAACCCTTTGTCAACCTTTTACAAACCCTTTGTCAACCTTTTGCAAACCTTTTACAACCTTTACAAACCCCAGTACAACACTTTGCAACACAAAAAATCCATTTGGCTGTTAAGTTTTAGATGTACTTATCTGTACACTAATATACACTATCCTGCAAAAGATAACACAATACAAGTTTGTGTGGGAGATGGAGTCCTTTTCTCATCATTTACGTTAAATAAAAACATCATTTCCAATAAATATTTACACTGTAAGAAACCGTCAACTTTTGTCCTATGCAGTGGAACCTCGTTAATCCGAACACCTTTGTACCCAGAAAACTGTCCAGATTAATGAAGCATCTGGATTACTGAATCCCTATTACTTGAAATGAACAATTCTGTTCCAGGAGAAGTGTTCAGATTAATGAGACATACGGATTAATGAAGTCTGTATTAATGAAGTTCCACTGTATATGAAAAAACATTTCCATATCGCACTTGTTAACATGGCCATGAAGCTGTGACCAATCCATGCCACTGTGACATTTCAGTATGCTGTGCATGTGAAACCATCACAACTCTTATTCCTTCACACCAAAAAAAAAACGGATATGCTACGCTTGTTGTACAACTTAATTTGCCAACTGTACCTGGAAAAAGCGGAAGGAACTTACATCAAGATATAATTAAGAATTACAGAAGAATAGTGGCAGGAGGAGGGAAGAGGTGGGAAACAAAAATATTGGTGATCAAAAATAAGGGGGGTATTCACCCTGTACAAGTGCGGAAAGGCTAGATATATCACTATTAACTGACTTTAACTCTATGATGTGCTGTTTGAACAGCCCATGCTCGGCTGACCTAGAGAACATCTCACTTGTGGCTCTGTGATCTTGAAAACTTTTTGAAATGGGACCTTGATGTTGCATATGTTAGTGTTCTTCCACAAAGGTTCAGACTTACTCAGTACATGGGTGACCTTGATCTTTTCTCCAGTTATAGGGAACAGTAAAATTCATGCATGCTGCACTGTGACAATAGAAATGAGGTCAAGGTAACTCATGTACTGTCTAAGCATGACCTTCATAAAGAAACATTAACATGTGCAACATCAAGTTCCTAACTCAAAACAGATCTCAAGCTATCAAGCGAACAGTAAATTTCATGTCAGTTGTACTGTGACCTTGTGAATACAGTCAAGGTTAAAACATCACTGGAGCAAGGCCACTTGCACAAAATGGGTAGAGGCTTATCAACGGTACATCTCTACCAAGTTTGACACAAATCTGGCCAAAATTATTTAACTTATAAACATTCTGAGGAATTCCCATATTAAACTTTCATATTAAAACTTTTACAGATTTTCAAATAAAAAAAAAATCATAAAAAATCAAAAAATCACTGCAGCATGACCATTTCAACAAATTTGAGAGAGACCTACCAAGGATACATTGCCACAAAGTCTGAACTCAGTCTGGGTGATGGTTCCGGAGAAGAAGTCGAAAATGTGAATTAGCATTAGAATGCCCATTGACTTGCATAGTGCTCAATAGGAAAGGTGCATTTACCTTTCAGTATCCAAATTGAAAAAAAAAACTCGTTAAAAATCAGGAATCCGCAGCATTGCCACCTAGTGAACAACTTTGCTTGATCCTTTCACAAGGAACATATCCACCAAGTTTCAGCTTAATCTGAGTTACAGTTCTGGAGAAGATTGCAGGGCAAAATAGCAAAAACACACCCCAAATTATCATTAAAAAGATAGAAAAAAAATTGCAGCACCACCTGGTCAACAAATAAAAAAAAGGAGTCCCTAGGAGTGTTCCTGCGAGATATCAAAGCAATTGGGTGAGCTGTTTCAGAGAAGATTTTTTAAGATTTGCCCCAAAAAAGAACAAAAAAAAACCCACACAAAAAAATCTAAAAATCACTGAAGCGTAACAATTTGAAGAAACTTGGTAGAGACCCACCCAAGGTACATTCTCACCAAGTTTGAAGTGAACTGGGCTGACGGTTTTGGAGAAGAAGTCAAAAATGTGAATTGCTGGTGATGGACGGACGGTCGGAAGACAGAGGACCATAAGATAAGCTCAGCTGACTGACAAGTCAGCTGAGCTAAAAACCATTAGACTTCTGCTGAAAAACCTTGCAGGTTTTCACATGAACCCCAGTCACCCGCCATTGCTCCTGATTGGTCAAATGGATCACGTGACCAGAGATTGTGCCCACACACCCTGTTATGTAAGCGTTCTCCAGAAGACAGAACTGCAAATGCCTATGTGCCCATAAAAACAATTAAGGCATTAAATTGCCCATATATATTTTATAGATAAATGTATATAGTATTATTACATAGAACTCTTTCACTCTAAGTACTCCATATGGCTCTTGTCACTTTTAGTATTATGTATAACTCGTCATTCTTAGTATTATGTATGACTGTTGTCACTATCAAAGACTGGATGACGGGGTTTGTCCACCACAAAATCGCAAATAAAACTTTTTCTACCAACTTGATCTCAAATATTTTTGCAGCATATGATAACATATACTTATACACTTCAGATGATAGAATGAAACATTTTTACACCCAAAAAATAAGGAATTTTCCTTCATAATGACATTTTACAATATGTGGACTTTGCAGCAATTTGTACATGGGGGGACCAGCAAGGACCTCAATGGCACACTTATTTAGACCTGTAAACTTTGAGGTGACAGTCAACCAATGAATGGTAAGCAAGGCCCAGTGCATGTGTAGCAGGGCATCCAAGCATGACGCAATGACCACAGACAAATGCAAACCATTTCAATCATTGGACGCAAACTTGTATTGTTTCAAACCAATCATATGATTATCTGAGTGCGACCAGTGCAACTAAAACAGTCACACAGTGATTGTCATGCTTTTTGTGCACGTGTATTTGTTTGTTATGAGCCATTGAGGTTCCCGCTGCTACCCCCATGTACAAATTGCTGCAAAGTCCACATATTGTATAATGTCATTATGAAGGAAAATTCCTTATTTTTGGGTGTAAAAATGTTTCATTCTATCATCTGAAGTGTATAAGTATATGTTATCATATGCTGCAAAAATATTTGAAATGAAGTTGGTAGAAAAAGTTTTATTTGCGATTTTGTGGTGGACAAACCCCGTCATCCAGTCTTTAGTACTATGTACGACTACTATTGTTCTTAGTATTATACATATCAATAGAAAGACTAGACAAGTGTTGACAAAAGTAGACACATGTGTCAAAATGTCTGATTGATTATGTAGAAAAAATTAGCATTTTGTATGACTCTCGATCTCTCTGCATAATATATATCTATATTTATATATATATATATATATATATATATATATATATATATATATATATATATATATATATATATATATATATATATATATATATATATATATATATATATATATATATATATATACACATACATATAAACATACATAAACCATGGACCTGGTGAATGTGGTTTTACAGGGACCCTTGTACATAAATAGTATCTTGGTTGTTGACCCTAAGGGATTTAACCTGATGCATTGGCATGCAACTTTTGCCCATTAAAAATTATCAGAAAGTGGCCAATGTCATAAACATTTTCTGCTTCTTATTTCATCAAGAGCAATTAGTCAAGAGCTTTCCTCAGCTGAGGTAGCACAACTTCAAGGACAGCTGCTGAATCCGTCTCAAGCAGATGAAAGTACCTTCTATGGAACTTATGAAAGGTCTCCAGCCATTATGGCCATTGACAATCCTCATTATCTGTACCAATACTTGATTTTTGTATTTTGGTCAAATAAAGAGGTTTGAGTCTGGAGCCATTGTGCTGTCTGCACAGCATCAATCATTCCCAGGGGCCCAACAAGAGGCACCCATTATGCCAGGTCTGACAAAAGTTATTCCTATCTCTTCTAGCTTGCTAAGCACTTGATGTGATACAAACAAAGTACATGAGACAAGTAAGTGGATAATTATTTCATTGCACCAAAATAAAAAGTTATGTATGTGGGGTTAGAAAACCTACAAAAGCGACATCAGGAAACAAATATAAAACAAGCATGAAATAGATGAAAATTCAAAATATCAAGGTCAAAACATTTTGAAACAGCAGCATGATCCAAATATGAATAAAAAAAAAAAAAGAAATTAAAATTGAAATAAATAAACATGACATGTATCAAGGACATGGCATTTCCCATTAAAAAGCACCAAAATGATACGAATATAAAGAAAACAAAAAAACAAAAAATTAGAAAAATTTTATTTGCTTGTCAGCAAGTCAGTCTGTGTGCCTAGAAAACTTTTAAAGATTACCTACCCCGGTATTTAGTATTCATTCAACTCCTGCAACAATAACCTATAAATTGAAGTTGGACTTGCACCTCTATCCAAAACAATTCTGAAGTCATTCAAGATTTAAATTTTGTATATTTGCTTAATTTGCATACATCACACAGCTACAACTTTGATTTATGGTTCACTGGATGCAGCTACCTCACAAATCCATCAATTGAAGTTAGAATGGCACCCCTATCTATAATAGTTTTGAAGTTACTTCAGATTTAAATTTAAGGAATTTGCCTACTTTACATAAACTTGAATGCTTTGACTTAAGTTCATATTTCATTGGATGCAGCTATGTCACAAACATATCAATTGAAATTGGAATGGCACACTTTTCTGTAATAGTTTTGAAGTTATTCCAGATTTACATTTTGTGTATTTTACATGGTTTGCATAAATTAAAATGCTACAACTTTGGTTCATGTTTCATTGGATGCAGCTCTGTCACAAACCTGTCAATTGACTTGGGAATGTCACCTATATCTGTAATAATTTGGAAGTTATACAAGGTTTTAGTTTTGTGTGGTCACCTGATTTGCATAAGATAAAATGCTACAACTTTGGTTCATGATTCACTGGATGCAGCAATATCACAAACCTATATATTGAAGTTGGTTTGGCACCTGTATTTATAACAGTTTTGGAGATATTCAATTTTATCTGTATTTATAATACTTTGGAGATATTCAATTTTTAATTTTTTCAAGTGCTCCTAATTAGCATAATTTAAAATGCTACAGCTTTTTGTTCACCATTCATTAAATTGACAGATGTCACAAAACTGTATGTATATCTTGAAATTTTGTGTTTGTAATAGGTTTGAAGAAATGGAGCCTTTAAAATTTGAATTGCTCCTAATTTGCATAATTTTTAACATCATGACTGGGCCAAGCATATGAAACTCCCACTACTAAGTCAATCACCATGCCACAATAGTGTCTGAGAAAAACTGAGGTCAAAATTCACATGAAATAAAGAAATAAACTAGCAAAAAGAAGATTTCCTTCACAGCAAATTTGGATGCTTTCAAAATCTGAGTGATTCGAATTTTGTTTTTACCTATTTTGCATCCATTAAAACACTACAATTTTGGTTTATGGTTCATTGGATACAGTAATATCACAAACCTTTTAATAGCACCTCTAACTCAGGTTTTAAAAGTTTTGAAGATAGTCAAGATTTTAATTGTATGTATTCACTTAACATGGATAAATTACCAATAGCACAAACTTATAACTTAAAGTTGGAATGGCACCTCTGTCTGTCATAGCTTTGAAGACATTCAAGATTTAAATTTTGTCTATTTGCCTAGGCTGTTTAATTTAAAATGCTAAAAAATTTCATTAGATCTGCCAATAGCACAACCTTAAAATTCACAGTAAGAATGATACTCCTCTATAACACTTTTGAAGATATTCAAGATTTAAATTTTGTCCATGTACCTCATTTGCATAGTTTAAAATGCAACAACTTTAGTCCATAGGTCATCGGAGCTGCCAATAACACAAACCTATATTTTAAAGTTAGAATTACATCTTTATCCATAATAACTTCAATGATATTCAAGATTTAAATTACGTGTATTTGCCTAATTTTCATACATTAAAATGCTACAAGTTGAATTGGCTTGTGGTTCATTGGATGTAGCTACAGAGCCAACCTATAAATTGAAATTAGTGTGGTATCTCTATCTATAGTAGTTTTGAAGACATTCGACATTTAAATTTTTCAAGGGCCCTCAATTTATTTAGGTGTATGGCTATTGATAGCACTAAAAGCATTGAATTATCATATAATATTGTCATACATCTATGTCTGGTGGGATGCTCTTATGGCGTATGCATGGAAATCAAAGCCTTTTGTTTCTTGTGCTCGTATTGAAGAATGGAAATCATTTGTGGCACAAACATCTGAAATTGGAATGGAACCTCTTTCTATAATAGCTTGGAGATACACTGTATAGATTTAACTTTTTATGCACCCCTAATTAGCATAAATTAAAGTGTTACAACTTTGCTTAACTCTTCATTAGAGAGATCACTGGCACAAACCTACAAACTGAAATTTGAATGGCACCCCTATCCAGAGGGGGGGGGGGGCAAGGGGGGGGGGGGGTCTTGATCACAGTTCACAGGGAAAAAAATTGTTTTCACAGTTCACAGGAAAAATTATTCAGCTTACATGCATATTCATGATTCACGAGCAATGGCTTAATCACAAATCCCGAAAATTAATTTTATTGTTTCACAGATCACAGAAAATAAAAAGATAGGATCACGAGTCACGGAAATACCCTTGCCCCCCCCCCTATCCATAATAGTGTTACAATGTGAGACTATAGGTACATTACAAGATGTGACTGTCCAAATGAGGTGATTACACCAAGTTGTGTCTACATCCAATATCTATACCAAGTCTCTGTACCAACCATCTGTACCAATTCACCCTACACAGGAACTCACTACATTATATACAATTCTACTGGCCAGCATGCCAGAAAACATGAAAGAAACAAATACACACAGTTACAATGGAAGTCACAAAATGCTACCTTAAGTTAATATTTCGTCAATCTTGTTTATAACCCTCACATTGACACTAGCAGATGTGTATTACATTTGTAACAACTTGTCATTAGCAGTAAGGTTTCAAACAAACAGAAAAATACAAGAACTCTTACTGTAGACAAAAACCTAAGGGACTCACACTTAGGTCTGCAGCAAGAAAAGCTTGTAAAGAAGTTCATGAGAACAATGGTTTGTGATTTGCATGTTCAACACAAAGATAAACTCAGAGATGGATCTTCTACCTAGCAATGCAATTACATATTGTAATCTTATTATTTTATCAAAAAGTGCTTTTTGTGGTGGCTAAATTATTTTTCCAATATGAATCAATATGAGAAATTATAAATCTAAGTAAGAAGCATAATTTATCACTGCATGTACAGAAAATGTACAACTTTAAACCAAATGATTATGGCTGTTTCCCAGTTAATGTCAATACTGACAAAAAGATTTTCACTCTGCAACAATAGTTTTGAAGATATTCAAAGATATAATTTTTTCAAATGCCCCTAATTAGCATAAATTAAAATGCAACAACTTTGTTAAACTGTTGATTTGATTCCCCACTTGCACAAACCTGTAGTTTGAAATTTGAATGGTACTTCTATCATAATTGACTTGAAGATATTCAATGAGCTAAAAATACCGGGCGAAGGTCGCAACGGCTAGTGGCGATGGGTCCGACCGGTTTCGTTTCGACTGAAACTCATAAGGGACTGAGGGGAAAATGACGTGAGGTCTGTTTATATACCAGAGTACAACTTTTCCGTTGCTACGTAAAACACGGGCTTGTGATTACGTAACACGGAGCTCCGGACTTCGTGTGACAGTGGTTGTCAACGCAAAGTTGAATCCAAATGAAAATTTGAATTACAGTTAACTCAAAAGATTGAGGTTACTGTTGGTACACTTCAGGGGTCGTTGAGTGCATAAACAGGAATAGTTCTTGGAAATGCAGAGTTCCACTGAAGCCCTGCTGAAGGAGCTTCTGGCTGTGTGACTACACAGTAAACGGATAGTTGTGCATCTTCCCATAGGTAAATCCATGAAATATGTCTACCTGGCAGAAAAACATAGGGAAGATATTCAAGATGTGAATGTTTCAAGTGGCCCTAAGAGGCATAAATCAAAATGCTACAACTTTGATGACCTGTTCGATGGATTTTCCTTTGGCACAAACCTATATATTGAAATTGGATTGACACATCTATCTACAGTAATTTTGAAGGTTTTCAAAATCTAAATTTCTCACGTGGCCCTAATTAACATAATTTAAAACGCTACAACCTTTTCATACTCCATTTGATTGGCAAGTGTCACAAACCTAGGCACCCAAGGTAGAATATGGACCTTTTAAACTTTTAGTTGCCCCTAATTTGTTTAATTTTGAACATCATAACAACTGCAAACAATATGTTCAATAGTGTATGTGCGTGGAATGCATGAGTGAACATGAAGAACAATAGAAAGTCCTGCAAACTTTGATAAATTTGAATAAAGTATGTATTCCACTATTGACTGGGCATATTTTATGTTCGGAACAAGCGGGACTCGAACCTGCAACCTTTGGCACCAGTCGCCTAGCTGAAATGGGAAACGCACATATCCACTTGACCAAATCCCCATTCTTAAAAAGAATGGTTCAATGGAGGTAGTTATGTGCAAGTGCCATATCAACACAGTAATGCAGTATATTTACTGAGTCGGCATTTATTTCCAGAATCCGGCACTTAAATCCACCAGCATCAAGGAAATGCACTAAGTGTGACTGAAAAACTTTCTTTTCAGCATTTTTCATGCAAAGTGTATCCCTGGTTTCTGTGGGCAGTTTTTAGGGAAAATTTACATATTCCTAGTGTATTTCTTTGTAAAATACCCACACCCTTGCAGGACATCAGGCAAGACCATTGGGACGTGACTTGTGTATTCAGCTATTAACAGGCCAATTCAGCCATTGTTCTTGTATACTCGCACATGGGTTATTTCACTTGTTGATCAGTTACCTTGCCAAGTTTGGTGGCTTTGAGAATAATAGTGTCCAAGGAAAGCTTCAAACAAAATTTGAATGCAAAGATGGAACAAAAGGAAGCAAGCAAGCAAGAAAAGAAAGAAAGAAAGAATTCTTGGAAAAACAAAATCTCAGGGTTTGCATCCAGACATCATGGAGACCCATGATAAAAAAAAGGAAGTGTTCTTGAAAAACAATATGTCTGTGGTAGCACATAGACTTAATAAATAAATAAATAAATAAGTAAGTAAGTAAGTAAGTAAGTAAGTAAGTAAGTAAGTAAGTAAGTAAGTAAATAAATAAATAAATAAATAAATAAATAAATAAATAAATAAATAAATAAATAAATAAATAAATAAATAAATAGAGACTTCATACAACAATATCACAATATGTGTTATCACGCATACATAAAAAGAATTCTTGGAAAAACAAAATGTCTAGGTTTGCACCTTTACACAATAAATAAATAAAGAATAAAGTATTTGAGGGGAAAAAAAAGTCTGTATTGGCACACAGGTTTAATTGCATATATTAAAGACAAAACATTTCCCACTTTGGTTTTTTTTTTTCAAAATTTTATTTGGGATTCCACTTTAGTTTAATTTTTTGGTGCTGGGAACCTGTACATAGGATTTCTCTCCATAACAGTGAACTGTAATCCTGTTCGGTCTGAGTCAACAGCATTTCTTGGCACACTCTGCATCCACTGTACACACAGGACAGCATTCCTTGGCACACTCTGCATCCATTGTACACACAGGACAGCATTCCTTGGCACACTCTGCATCCACTGTGCACACAGAACAGCATTCCTTCGCACACTCTGCATCCACTGTGCACACAGGACAGCATTCATTGGCACACTCTCATCCACTGTGCACACAGACCAGCATTCCTTGGCACACTCTGCATTCACTGTACACACAGGACAGCATTCCTTGGCACACTCTGCATCCACTGTACACACAGGACAGCATTCCTTGGCACACTCTGCATCCACTGTGCACACAGGACAGCATTCCTTGGCACACTCTGCATCCACTGTGCACACAGAACAGCATTCATTGGCACACTCTGCATCCACTGTGCACACAGAACAGCATTCATTGGCACACTCTGCATCCACTGTGCACACAGGACAGCATTCCTTGGCACACTCTGCATCCACTGTACACACAGGACAGCATTCCTTGGCACACTCTGCATCCATTGTACACACAGGACAGCATTCCTTGGCACACTCTGCATCCACTGTGCACACAGGACTGCATTCCTTGGCACACTCTGAATCCATTGTACACACAGGACAGCATTCACTGGCACACTCTCATCCACTGTGCACACAGGACAGCATTCATTGGCACACTCTGCATCCACTGTGCACACAGGACAGCATTCATTGGCATACTCTGCATCTACTGTGCACACAGGACAGCATTCCTTGGTACACTATGCATCCACTCTGCACAGGACAGCTGCTGATTCATAACAACATTGTATTCATTATCACACACAAAAAAAAATACTAGATCACATTTACAGCATCTGATGTTTGCTGGTAATTTTAAATGGGAAAAAGTTACATGTCACTACATCAGCATCAGGTCTCTCAGTGTTAAGTACCAATGAAGTGACTCACATGAAAAAAAAATATGAATTTAATATGGCTCAAAGTAAAAATGTAGAGAAAATACATATTTGATGAATATGCAGCAGTTGCTTGCAGTTTGGCTCTCTGCCTGAAACATTGAACCATTGTCCTTTGTACACATTTAGCAATCTTGAGTGCATCATTTCTGCCAAAAAACGGATGTAAATTTGGCAAAGTTGAACAGTGAGAAAAGTGAACGTGTAAATAAACCACTTTGCAGGTTTTGAAGACACATCCCAGATGCGTGTCCCTGAGGTCTCTTACATATGGATTTCCAAGAGACTGCAGGATGCCTCTCCCTGCCTCTCTAGGTTCAGGTCCCCTGGCATATATTGGCTGACACCAAGCATCCCTCCCTCCAATGCAAGGCCTGTGGAGATTAAACAGACTTGACAAAACCTTCTACCATTATGCAAATGAGCCTAATTTTCATGCAAACAGGACCAGTTGGCCTGACTTTTTGGCCTGTAGGCCACGAATGATGTCATTCCGGATCACTCCCGCCATAAGGCAAGCTTTTGCAGATAACTCCAGGTCGAGCTCAGGTAGCCACTGCCGCAGGTGTCACTACAACAGGGCCAGGAAACCAAAAAGTGGGAGGCCCTCGGGAACAAGGCTGTCTTTCACTCAGCAGATATCTGTCTTTCTGCTCACATAACATGGTATACTCGCTGTTCAATTGCACACTCGGGTATCTGCGTGTCTCGGCAAATTCCGTTTGGGACCAGCCAAAGTTCCCATTCCCTCTCTAAGAATCAACACACTTTAGCAGTTGTATTTTGCCACAAAAGTTCTAGCACACATTTGGAAAATGTTGCCCCACGCTGAATGTGAAATTACATTGATACTGACACCAACTGAGTCATGTGTTGCTGTGAATGCAATATTCTTTCTCTGTTTAATGTGGACATGACTCTTCACTTACCATTAAAAGACACCCTGTAATACAGGATGACGGATGTGACAGGAACAAGCTTCCCACCTTCTACGATGATATGACATGCTTCGTCCTTGCTATAAAACTTCTACCCTTTTGCTTTTACTCCCTTTTTGCTGCTTTCACCTTTAGCGAAGATTCGATGGTAATTACACCTGATGTTATCAACACTCAATTCTAAATTTAAGTTGCCATCAGTGTCAGCATTATCAGTATAGTTTAACTGAAACACATATTGTGTGCGTGGGTTAAGGTATCTTCACATCTCTTTTAGTTTACAGTTTCCTGAAGGTTCAAAGTTGTGACACGTGAGATGAAAATATAAGAAAGCTAACTCCTATGATGCGAAGAAAAAATTAACTCCCTTTAGCCTCATTCAATACCAATTTCCCACCATATCTACCTGGGTATAAAATGAAGACTGCACCTCCAACTTTTTTAAATGCCCCCTCCCTATGCAAGAATTTTTCATAAATACACAGTTAAAATAGGGCATTCTGGTGGTTTAAAATTTCAAAAATCAGCTGTAAGAAAAGGAATAGGGAAAATGCATGTACAATACTGTTAACCACAGTCACGTGGCAGTAAATACACAAGAACACTGTCACAACACAAACAATTTATATTTCAAAGTTCATGTTTGTTTTCTTGTTTAAGCACCCTGAAAATATCTGATTTTTTCCCTTTTTATCTATGTTTTTGTAAGGTCCAGTCTGAATCATCAATGACCAATTCTTCTGAATGAATGTGATGATCAGTATGAACTGTCTCATACTCTCGGAAGAATAATCCAGGCGCATAATAAGATAATCACATAAGCAACTCTTGGTATCTTTATATCACAGAAATTAATATCCACAGTCATCAGATGGGGAAATAACTCCACTACTTGCAACATGTCAACTTTTTTAAAAATGGAAAAAAATGATAATTCAGGTGTATTTTTCAAGATTGGGGCACTTTCAAGAAATAAGTTAAATTTTGTGAGATCTCCTGAAAATTTTGGAATTTTGGAGCCTCTGGAAACAGAAGCATGACCTCTGCTGGGGGGGGGGGGGGTAAAATTACTTGCATATCTTCTAGTAAAAATGAAAAAATGTCTGACCACACATGCCAGAATAATACCACTTAAGGGCTATTCAATAAACCAGTATCACAGTTTCCCCTGGATTTTCAAGTTTCCAATTAGTACAAGCACATCAAAAATGTTGTTCAGTGTCACCTTGACCTGATCAAACCTGCTGTTGTCCCCGTGCTCCGTGACCATTGATGACAACAACATTTGCAAAAAGTCTGAAAAAGGGACCTCACCTTGTAGTTTTTATGATGTAAAGTGACACAAAATCATGAAAAAGCAATTCTAACTCTGTTGTACTATCTGTAGGGTTCTGGTTCTTTTTTCAAGCTCATTTCATGTGTATCAGCCTCTAACTTAGAAAAAATAGTCCCCTCAGTTTTGCATTACACTGAAATTTACCTGGAAAATTTCATATTCAAATTCTTCATAAATGGAGCTTTCATTTAAGTATCAACACACCCAGTTTATAAAGTTTGTTTCTTTTGGCACTGCCATGCATGTCCTGTCACTGCAGCTATCATGACTTGCAGGACTTGCAAGGCAGCGCAAAAATTAAAAATCTTACCACCGCCTTCAAAACTGTCATGCAAGCATGAAATCATTTGGTATGATAGTGAAGCAAAAATAACATGTGAGCTGAAAGGAATTACTGTTCATGCAATATCAAATATCAAAGTTTGTGTTAATAAGCATAAAATATCTGATAGTTTTTGTGTCACTGTATATAAGTAAATAGTAACACTGAAATTCAACATTTCTGAACTATAGTCAATACATCAACATAAGATGCAGCAGAAGAGACTCTGTTTGGTATCAGAGATCACCACACCATAAATGGTCAGACACTCAAATGGATTTGAAAATATTAAACAACAAACTATTATGGTATTCAATGAGAGATTGTCCGACAACAAATAAATAACTGCCACTATTGACTGTCTTCTTGAAAATTGCACACAATAGTGAGTTGACATGCTGACAGGGGGGAAGGTCTTCTAATTTTTCTTTCTTTTTGGTCCTGCCCCACAATTGAAGAATCAACATATGTTCAGCTTACATTTTGGACATAATATGAAGCTACTGGTTTGAAACTATAGTAATTATGTGGCCACACCATGTCTTGGAAGGGTGTTTATGAAGGAATGTGCCGAGAGGCAAATGATCTGCCAATGAAGACACTTGACTTCTCTCCTAAAAATTTCTTTATTTACATGTAACATCCTCTGAAAAATGCCGAAAGTTCAGAGTCAATTATGTTTAACTGACTATGCGAAGTCCTTAGAACTTGATTTTTTCCACTGTATCATAAACAGGACATTTATCATTAATACCATAATATACCCATCAAGCCTGCTCTCCACATCCCCCCCCCCCCTTTGAGATCCAGGGCTATGGCAATTATTTACAAGTGCCATCACAGCAAAACCTCTCCGTCCATCATAAGTTCAAATATTCTCTCACATTTCCCATTTGGACTTGCATTTCTGACATTCTTCCTCCTATATAAATCAATAAATTTTATTCATATGTTGAGACAGCCTACTTTATCTCCTGATGGCTACCCACAATACCCCAGTGGACCCAAACATACTAAAAGATATTTATGCGAAGCGCAGCCCACAGCTGTAATACTGCCTCAAATAGCCAAATCCTACATTGTTCTTCATCCATCTTGTTCCAATCCATTTATCAAATTATCCATGCTTGTCAGCTTTTGCCTCAATACCTTCCCTCAAGTTTTGGGAAATTCTTTCCAATTTTTATTCCAAAACATCCATCAATTTATCCATCCATTAATAAATATGGTTGTCACTCAGATATGATGCAATTTATCTGCAACTTTCTACCATGTTATTGGCCCCTAACAATATCGTATCAACAGCCTTGTTGTCCCAATGCATGTAAAGTGCTGTATCAGCAAATTCTGCAGCCCTTTGCCAAGACGTTATACATAAGAACTGTCTGTTACTATTGATGTGGAATAAACCCAACATGTTCACTTCTACCCCAAGATCCATGTTGGTGGTGAAAATTATTTTCATCTCTTATTACATGAATTTTTTCCTTTCGTTTGCTCACAAAATATTGATTTTTCTCTCGCATTTCTATGATTCCTTGTAAATTTACTTTGCTTGATATGAAATTCGCCGTTTAAACAATTCTCAAAATGAGAAAATTCTCTGATTTTAAAAAGCGAAACTACAAAAATGAAATTGTGATGGAAAACATGTTTGAACTGTATTTATACATATGAAGTATTTGAGGTGGCAACTTGACCTAGGAAACTGAGATGAATTCCATGTTAGTTCTAGAACAGGTATCTGTGTCATTCCATCTTTCGACTGCAGTTACATTCAGGGACTTCAAGAAGCAAACCACACAATGAAGACATAAATTGTAGATAATTTATTTAAATGTGGGCTTCCTGCTCTCTCCATACAGCAACAACAATCACTCTCAGAATGCAAAAACCAGTCGAATCATTGAACATTTTGCTCCTCCCTCCAAAAACAAGAAGATCCCAAAGTGTCTCTGAGATAGTTTTAGTTTTTAGATATTATTTTTATGGCAAAGTGAGGATACTGACCCATACTCAAGACACTTCAATCTGTGGCCCTATGAAACAAAATTTCTCCAAGAAAAAAAAAACATATATCTCTTTCAATCACTCCTGCTGTAAAGTGCTTTCATCTTCTGAATAAGCAAATTATAGTCACTTTACCATCAGTTTTATGTTTACTCTGCCATAATTATTCAAAAACATGTCCATAATAATGAGGGTTATTAGTTACATTTCTCTAGTGCCCAAGACACTTAAGTACTATTGTGCCTTCAAGTTGAAGTTTCTCACACAATTTCCACCGAAACTTAAAAAGAAAACTGAAAGATTATGGCTGATTTTATTGGTGTATAGTATGACACATGCAAATTAATTTCCCACTAAAATCTCTTGTCCTGTTGCTAGGCAACAGTGACAAGCATCCACCATGATGTGCCTGTAATGATGGATTCACCATCAGGGGCACTGTCATTTCTGGAAAGTCATTATCTTCACAACAGTAGAATAATTTGTCCTGTTCAATACAGATATCTGCCTGCACGTACAGGTACTTCCTGGTTCAGGGATAGCAGCCAGATCAGCCCCACAAGTAACAGGAATGTGTTGCATTGCAGATTGGGCCACAAATTTCCTCACGTTTTGCTTGTAATGCATCACACGGTGACACGAGACTTAAACCTATTCACCCTGACTTTTCGCTACAGTGATACTTTGTACAATGAAACCTAATGACATCATTTGTTCTATGAAAATGGGTCAAATATCTGAATATTCTACAATGAGAAGTCAAATTGCACAGGAACTTGACTTTTAAGTGTGTCAAAACTTGTGTCATTATGTGAATGTGTCACATATCTGAGTGTCGATATAATGAGGTTTCACTCTGCCTGCTTTAAAGATCACCTCACTTAAGAGACATGTCATGTTAAGAACATTCTTTGAAATTACTTGTGTGTGTGTGTATATATATATATGTATATATATATATATATATATATATGTATATAAACCAGTATATTTCCTTTATTTTATTTCATGACCATCTACAGTGTAAGACCGTTTTCACTGTCATCAGGGTGGTCTTGCTGTTTATAACTTTATAACTTACATATCAATGACAGGTACTTCTGTATTGCATTCATTTATGTTGCCATGTATTGAAACAAGGAGCATAGGAATTCAATAAACTGACAACACTGATCAGGGGTGCATTTGGCAAGACAAAAAATCTAGAGGAACTGCATTGACAGACAGGAGACAGGCCCTGATGCCTACCCCCAGGCGCCAGAGAAAACTGTCCCTACCCATCTATTGAACTGATCAGCATTGTTCAACTTGGAGAAAACTTTTCCAGTGACCCAGAAATCTTATCACTTCATCCTAGTAGCATAAGCTACTGACATACAGTGGTCCCCCTCTTATAAGGCCCCTCTCTACAGAGACCACCCTTCTTGAAAGGCCAGCATTCTTGTGCAGAGAGTATGGTATTTCCATTATATTCTCCCCCTCAAGTGAGGCCACCCCTCTTATAAGGCCACTTTTTGGCTGCATTTGGGATGGCCTTATAAGCGGGGGACAACTGTACTAGATTTGGGCAAATCTGTTTAGGATCTCATAGATATCATGGTAAGGCACTTTGACTCGACAAAATGATAGAGAATAAACATGAAAACATAACGCTCCTTGCCCCAGACAAAATAAGATGATGATGATAATGATACTGACAATAACAATAACAATAATAATAACAATATCGCTGCCAAAAACAATCACAATACAATGTTCTGATAATGAATAATACCAATACTGTAAATTGCTTTAATTTCGCTGTATTCTTATTTTTGCTTATTTCGCTGATGGCACAAAACCGTGAAAATAAAAACTCAGTGAAATAGTATTTTAACATTGTTTGAACAGGAATGATGTCCAGAACAGAGAAATCAAAACTGCAGTGAAAAGTCAAAAATACAAAAACCGTGAAAATTCAAAATAAAGCAATTTACAGTAATAGCAACCACAACAGGACTTCTGATCACATGGCAAACAGCCAGAATGTGTAACTAACGTTAGTCACCTAGCATCTGCTTTTGAAACAAATGATCAACAATAAACATGAAAAGCCTGTTAAGGTAGCGGAGGCCAAACTCCATGCATATCAAATTGCACTACCTAAGCCAGCCTCCTATCTTTATTGCTTTTCTAACATGCATAAAAAAAAAATCTTTTAAATTGCAAAGATGTGGAGAATCTGCCAATATATATAAAATATTAACACAGTACATGTATAGAGTGGTACCTGCTATTTAAGACCACCCTTAAAGCCAGACCAAAGTGGTCACATATGGCAGGTGGTCTTTTACCGCAGGTAAACTTACAAAGAAATTAAAGGCCATTGTCTTGAAATGGCGGTCTTAAAAACTAGTGCGGTCTTTCATGAGAGGTGGTCTTTAGAGCAGGTACCACTGTATCATAAAACTGGAAGTTCCAATTTTCCATGGAGGTCTGATTTTGACATTTGTCGCAGATATCTACCAAAATATTGTATTCAGTTTTTTCCTAACAAACTTTGGCCATCATTTTAATAAGACAATATAAGGACTTGATCCCCCTTCCCCTTCCCCCTCCCCCTGAAAAGTTATAGTCATGCTCTCTGAATACCTATTACGCTTGAAAAAATAGTTTAAAATCAGTGCTGGAATTAGATTTTCAAGCTCTATTAGCATTTTACGCAGCATTAGCGTAAATTGATACGCAACCGATTGTAAAACAAAAAATAATGATCAGCATTAGCTTAAATTTGTGTTGCAAATTGTGATGTAAATCCAGTTATTTCAAGCACTGAAAAGAAGTATTCTTTCACTTCCAGAAATTTTAGTGCCACCACTGGTGTATTCGTCAGTATGCCTGCATCATGGAAGATACTTGTATCCATTGCTGAGCAACAAGACAGGCGATTTTGGAAGACATTTATACTGCACACGTCATGCTGTCTGCCTTTATCATCTGATGCCCAAACATATAAGCTCTGGGCAATTTTTAGGCAGCAAAGTGAGAGTATATTGTTCACTGCTACAGATGGTCTCAATGGGGAGGGGATCCATTTCCATCAGTCACTTTCAGAAATCATAGAAAAAACAACAACTTATAATTCACATTAACACTTCATAATTAAAATCACAATTGCATTTCATGATTAAAAACATTTTCACCGTTCCACTGGAGGGGGAAAAAAAAAAAAGAGTATTGGACCATGATGTACACGTATTTGTAAACAGACTGGTGTGACTCTGACTGCTGGTAATGTGTGTTAAGCTTTATGTATACCTGGAGGCCACTCAATCTAAATGGAACCATAATGATATGTTTTAGTTCTTGTGACGCAGGTAATTAGATTTCTAATGACCTTAATTTTGGTTCAACTACGGTTTTGGTGGCAAATGCATGTCACATTGACTACAGATGTAAATTCAACTGTCATGGTAAGTGACAGATGGCCTTCTCACAATTTGAGTAACATGAGTAGGTCACTGTAACAGTAATGCACTGTTTATTAACCCTTTCCTGCTCAATGACAGGGTACTGTGGATTAACCTTTTCTACCCAAACAACGGTAATGTACTGTACATTAACATTTCATGCTCAATGATGGTAAAGTACTGTGGATAAAAATCATAAAACTTTTCCAACTCAACAACAATAATATACTGTACATTAAGACTTTCTTGCTCAATAATGGTAATGTATAGTGGATTAACCATTTTCCGATAAATAGCAGTAATGCACTGTGGATTAAAAGAATAATACCCTGGAAATAAAAGAGAAAACCGAAGACTCAAATTTTGAGTCCCAGTCGAAACAAAACTAAGCCAAGATTTTAAAAGTTACTGAATCTCTCTTTTTTTATTTTATTATTGTTGATTTATTTTAGAAAACATAATTCAAAATGAAACTTTAATTCACATTTAACAATTGCAGATATTGTGAGAAAATGGATACCACAGGTGTTGTAAACTAAGCCAAGATTTTAAAAGTTACTGAATCTCTCTTTTTTATTTTATTATTGTTGATTTATTTTAGAAAACATAATTCAAAATGAAACTTTAATTCACATTTAACAATTGCAGATATTGTGAGAAAATGGATACCACAGGTGTTGTAAAAAGCACAACCACAGGACGGACGTACCACACACCTCCCAAAGGTGGGACTTAAGTCTATCTATTGAGTTGTGGAATCTGCCACAAGCAATATGTGGGCCAAACACATCGGCCACTAATGACCTGACTCCGGGAACATTTTTATTATATAAACAAAGTGGATATGAATCAACCACTTGGCAGACATTTCTCTCAACAGGACCACCAGACCCTTAATATTAAGATACAAATCCTGGCACATATTCCCATGCCATCTGAGCTGGAAAAAAAAAACAAACAGAATCACTCAGGTTACAGAAGAAACATTTCTGGATCCACCAAATGTGCACTATGGAACCTTTCGGTTTGAATGTCATGGGGAAGTAAGCATACTTGCTCAGTCTTATGCTAAATTTTTACTCTCCCATGCTTACTTTCCTATGACACTGTTTGTTATGAACCAAGGACAGAAAAGGAAAACTTCTGTACCAACGGATTGGGGGAATAAATAGAGAATTAATTCAGTTGCCAGGTCAGTATCCATTAATATATAATGCTACAGACACTTTTGAAATCATGAATTTGAATGAATTCAATGAATACACCATGATCTCCATGGAAAATCCTCTACTGAGAAATTCATCTCATGAGGACATTAATTTGGGGAAACCCCGACTTTTCCCAACAACCATCTGTTTACGTCTGGAATGACGTTGGATCCCCATGTCAGCCAGGTTCATAACCCAACGGACTAAATCTGGCTGTTGAGGTTTTTGACGTGATAACACGATTTCACGTCAGGTTTTTTACATAAGGTACGTTATTAGGACCAGTATTACTGTAGTCTTACGTCAGTGGTTCTGGCACTTCCTGGCAAGTCATGCTGCAGCTGCCGCAAGCGCAGCTGCAGCATGACTTGCGAGACAGTGCCAGAACCACTGACCAAGGCCTGTGACCATAGTATGGAATGAGTTAAGAGGCATATTTTAATGCCAGTAAGGGTGTTTCCTGCATCTGGTCAACCTTACTATGTGAAACTCAATATCCAAACACTAAATTTAGATAATTTCTATCTTAAAAGAAAATTTTTCATTTTAATCTAGACTACAACAAAGTTTTTTTCTTTGTGTTCTTAATAGTCAAAAATTGTCTTCAACAGATCAAGTTTCGTACCTGTCAACACATGCACCACTGCATTTAGAACCCTAACTTACACACTACAGGGAAACTATACTGACAATGTTCATATATTTTCAGTTTTTACATATTCTCCACTTGTCTCCATTCAGCAGAAAACTGACAACTCAGGAGAAATGGAGTGAGCATTCAGTATCTTTCAAATCAACCTTTTGATCTCCACTCCCCCTCCATTGAAAGCCTTCCACTGCTGACCACAGATGAACTTAAGCATAATGCAGGGAGACAAGGTCCTGTGAGACTGTGAAAGTTCCTGAAAAATTCCCAAGTGAAGTGGCAAAGAAAGACTAGTCTCGGAAGAAACCAACAAACATGATATACTCATAGGACAAACTGACGGGAAAACACGGGAATGACACTTGTCCGCAGGCCAGCAAGAAATTATGGGATTAAGGAGGGTAGATCCCCTGTGTTCCTGGCCAAGTTCCCAGTTGCCTGTCTGCATGCATCTATGATACTCCACTGAAGCTGATACATTTGCTGCTTAGGAACTACAGCTCTGGCAGTGATGCTGAACCCAATCTACACAAAGCCGTGTACAGTGCTGGGCAAAATGAAGATGAAACATCTGGCCCTTTGCAGCAGCACAAAACTATTAGCAGCCTTTATACAAATGTATTTTTGGGCAATTGTATTTTTTCAAATCGGTCATACTCAAAACGAGATGTAGTACGATCACAATCTTGGTAATTGTTTAGCTCCTTAACTAGAATAATTCAGTTTTTCAGTGTGTATACAGCTCAAAATGAAATATTCATGTTAAAGCCACAGTGAGATCTCTCTCTCTCTCTCTCTCTCTCATCCTCTCTCTCTCTCTCTCTCTCTCTCTCTCTCTCTCTCTCTCTCTCTCTCTCATCTCTCTCTCTCTCTCTCTCTCTCTCTCTCTCTCTCTCTCTCTCTCTCTCTCTCTCTCTCTCTCTCTCTCTCTCTCTCTCTCTCTCTGGCAGGGGAAAAAATAAAAATAAAACTAGTTCAATCGGCAAAGTACTTTCAACTGTTAATTGTTGCCATACTTAAATTAGTAAAACTACAAGTTACCACATCACAGCTTTGCAGCAACAGAAGCCATGAAACAAGTTATAACATTTACTGTGGTTTAACTTAAATAAGGTATGTTTTATGAACTTTCAAGCAAAATCCATGCTTAGAGATTTTGTAATTAATCAACTGTGAGGTTGAGATTTTTTCCAAAACATAGCTAATGCTGTAAGATGCTTTAGATGAAATTTTTATACAATGCTTGGCAAGTCATGCTCTAACTACTTGTTTTATCTAGAGAATAACTTCCAGATATTTTAAAACCACTGACCAATCAGGATTGTAAAAAGCACCATAGTATCATGAATTTTCCAGACGGTCAAATATTAAGACTGAATCCAATAGAGGATCAATTCTAAAAAAAAAATGAATATTTCTATTTTGGGGCCAAATAGGGAAGTAGATAATTGGCAATATAAATGGCTACACAGAACATGCATATATTTTCTTATATTAAAACACTCAAGTAAGGATGACCCATTGTATTTTATTGAATGAAACATCCAGGTGATGATGATACATTGTATTGATTAACACTAAACACCCAAGTGAGTATGACACATTGTACATGTATTGTATTTGTGTCTTTTTGCCCAGAACCACTTCCTAGTAGTCAATATCCTATTCCGCAGTTCGAACTCTTTACTCTCCATAAGCTCACCTGTCCCTGTCTAACCTGTATACATATGGAATTACTATTGTCTGTATTGCACACGTTCCTCTGTAAAATTTTGACATAGGCTGTATCAGCCCAAATAAATTAAAGGGTCTTCAGCGGGTAACTACTCAACATGTTTCGGAGCCTTTTACATTTCATTAAATTAAACAGCAAGTAAAGATGGCAGGCATCCAAGCCCCATTTGCAAATTTAAGTTGATTTTCATAACACTTTGAAATTTGACACAAAATAAAAAGACCTCTTAAAACACATATGATTATATTGTGATGTCTGAAACATTAACCATCTGCAAAACCACAACACATATGTTCAAATTGTACTGCTGATCAAAATCTTGAAAATAATTTAAAGTTGGATATAAATTTGTAACAAATCCTAAAATCTGAACTAAAAACCTCAGTGGAATATCTGACATATGGTTTGACAGTTGCAGCTGGTGATGTTATCTTTCATTTCTCATTGTAAAAACATAAAAGAATAGTGGTTATGCCATTTTGTATATGTTCTCCAACATGGCAAATTTAAAGTTTTAAACAGAGGTTTTCAAGTCATATACAGAATGCATATATATATATATATATATATATATATATATATATATATATATATATATATATACACAAATTTTGTCAATAATTTACTATCAGTCAAAATGTCTAGTTCCTGGCAATATATAGTTTATACAGGATGATGTAAAGCTTTGGCATAAATCCTAACAAGTTTGGAATGATGTATTTGTCACTGATAAATGCATTCAAAGGTACAGGAATCATCAGGTTCTGTTGAGGGGATGTCGTAATCTTTTTTCTTTGTCTTTTCCCCCTTTAAACTTTCAATGTTTTGTTTTTTGTTTTGTTTTTTTTTTAAGTAGGGTTCTCCACTCTATATTCATAAGCCTTCCATCCATTTGTAATATATCTGACGGAAAAAACAAGTACAAGTAATACATACTTACAACACAAAACATGAAAATGTATAAATGTATATAACCTGGTCACTCGTATATTCATTTTCACATCTCCAGAGAAGTCATAGCCAGCCAAGAGTTTCTGTAAACACACCTCACAAAGTAATTTGTAACTAAACTGTGCAAATAAATTCCTCTGTCGCAAGATTAATAGCCAATGAGCCAATGAACACTGTACATGCTATTAGATAGAGCCTTGATTTTCAATTTCCACAGCATAGACTCCATGTGTTAACTCACTGACTACTGATATGGTACAAGCCTTGGTCAGTGGTTTTTGCATTGTCTGGCAAGTCCTGCTGCAGCTGTGCTCCGAGCAGCTGCAGCAAGACTTTCCAGACAATGCAAAAAAACATTGACAATATTTAGACAAGATATATGAATAATTGAAGAAACATTATTTTTATGGAGAAGGTTGATGTTGCAAACACACATGGATGGTCGGGTGTGTGTACAGACAGAGTTAAACTAAGCCCGGGTATTCGGTATATACATGCAA